>JAWWLZ010000780.1:0-10295 GCA_035041345.1 Poliocrania exsul | reverse complement strand
GCGCTCCCCATCCCATCCCATCCCATCCCATCCCATCCCATCCCATCCCATCCCATCCCATCCCTGCGCGGATGGAGCAGCCCCAGCGCTGCCAGTGGGGCATCCCAAACCCCTGCGGTGGCTCGGGGACACCTCCGGCTCCCGCAGTGGCCACTAGATGGCTTTGTCAGGCAAACCTCGCCTCCCAGGATGAGGATGCAGCTCTTACCCCTTGAGTTTTCACCTCTCCATTTCAGTCTTAACAGGGAAAAAAAGCAGCGAAATTCTCTCTCTAGAAAAAGCCACCCTGAAGTTTCAGAGCACCCTTCTTTGCTGCCTTCTTTTGGGGACCTGAATGGAAGTGAAATCCTTCAAAAAGGTGTTCCACTCAGCCCAGACATCCTTTTCCATTCCCCTGTCAGCAGCCAGGATCCAGTCACAACACCTGGGTGTTCAGGGGGGCACTCAGGACCTGCTCTCCCAAGAACCAGCTCTGCCTCCCCCTAAATGCACAGCCTGTAAGATTGCAGAAATGTGGTTACAGGTGTCAGCCTTCAGTGAAAGAATTCAATCCATAAAACAAACCAAACCAAACCAACCATCCACTTCAGGTAACTAATGTAAAGAACACCATGGGAAAGGCAAAGGCAAGAACCTGAGCTTCCCAGAGCAGCTTTCCCTGTCACTCCCCTGTCCAGAGGGGACACACATCATTCCACAGGTGCCTCTCTGTGGCCTCACAGTCCTTCCCAGCAGCAAAACATTGGCCTGTGCCACAATCCCCTTTTGCCTCCATAGCAGCAGTTCCTTTACTCTGATATCTCTGCCAATTTGCTTTTGGCTCAGCCGAACTGCAGCTGCCAGCCCTGATCCTCTCAGATCCCTAAGAAAAGGGGAAATGGATGTCTCCTCTGTACCAGCAGCTCACTGGGGTTACTGTGGGCAGTGATAGACAGATATATTCAAGAATAGGTAAACAATATACAATTTAAGAGAAAATACTACAATAGGACCATGCTGCAGACAGAGATAACTTTGAAGAGAAAAGGGAAAGGGTTGCAATATTGTTAATACCATGCCTGCTCTACGTGGTGTTTATTCAACCCTTCTTGCCTTTAAAGCCCCAGACTAATTTTTAAAAAGAATAAAAGTTGCAAGTGGGCAGAAAACCCCCCAAACTCTGGAATCTAAAGTACTTTTCTTCAGGTAACACTTCACTCCAGTACAAGTTTCTCAGTTCCATAAGTTTACCGAGTGACTGACTAAGGTGACCCAGGTAACTCAGGTGAGCCAAACTCCCTCCTGAGGTCAGGAGCAGCCACTGGACCCCTGTATCTCTGCTATCTATAGTCAGACACATTCATGGGCTATTAAAATTGCTTACTATAATAGCTGGCAACTGGCCCAAAATGGAGATGGCAATGACAGGAGGTGAGAAATTGCATTCACTGTTTCTTTACATCAGTCTCATCCCACGAGGTGGTGGAGTTTTACGAGGCTGATTCCTGCTGCTCCTCCTCCTCTCCATCACCTGGTGCTCCACTCTTATTTCAGCAGAGCTGTGCCAGTTTGTGCCCAGTAAGATCATTGCCCTAGAAGGGAGAGCAGGGCTGGAGGATCAGGCTATGCTGGCAATAAAAGCAACAGGTGAGAACAAGTTGGGTAAACTCCAGGCAATAAATCCCCAGCACTAAGCCAGGAATTCTCAGTACAGTGAACAGCAGAGTACCTGAAGATCCCAGCAGGTATCAGAGCCTGCAGGGCCTCAATCCTGTAGGTGCTTCCCATGGGAAGTTACCTGGAGTTGAGGCATTGGGATGGAACAGTTTATAGGCCCTATTAGAAGCTGCCCCAGAGACATTGTGATGTTATAGAGAAGACCCAAGATAACAAAAGTAAGAACACACAAGTCTATCTCAGTAAGGCTGTCTGTGCTTTTCCACCAGTGACACCAAGCTCAGCTGCCCCAGTCCCTATTTCCACCCTCATACCTTGTCTCAAGCAGATGTAGATCCATCCAGACTCCAAACAAACCAAAGAGCTTCTCCTACTGGAGAACTCCTCAGCTTTTTGGCAGGTTATTCTCATCTTGGATCAGTTCCCTGATCCAGGGAACTTTACAGCTCAGGCTTCCTTTGCTGGCAAAACTGAAGCAGAGGGTAAAGGGCAGAAAGGGGCTACTCATGTGCACGGGGGAGGCAGAGCTTGGTAGATAACTCTGGGATTCCTTTGAGCAAACACAGTACTTGGTAAAAGAGATGGGGCAGAAAAGGGACCAGGATCTCAGGAACAGCTTCCTCAAAGCTACTCAAAAGAGCATTTCTCAGAACTGTAGGTAAAGGCACAACAGGATTTGAGTGACAAACTCTAAAAGGATGCACAGCAGAGGAACAGGACTCAGTTATCCCAGCATTTGTTCAGAGGTGATCAATGTGTTTCCTCTGTGCAAGACCAGTTGTATTTATTTCCTATGCTGTCACCCTTCACTGACAAGGGATTAAAGCTGGGAAATCCTTGGTCTCTAGGAGCACATTAACATTTGCCGCTGACTATCCTGATTTTAAGAATGCTGTTGCTCAGTGCCTCTTGCTTCCACAGCCACTGCACTGAGCAGGCTGGGGTAGGTACCCGAGCTCCATCCAGCCTGCCAGTTCTGGCATCTGCTCTGGCATGTGCAGCTTTGCAATATGATAATAAGCAATTAGCCAGGCTCTTGTGAGCACAGAGAATGGAACATTTGTACAGAGTGCAAGATTTTCTGCTGAACAGCCCAGTAGATACTGTGGGATAATAACAGGCCAGGGTACCTGAACCTCTAAGTGTTCCTTGCAGCAGCAAAAAGGGAGGGGTCATGGAGCTCAGGGAATTTCAGCCACTCTTTGCCTAGCAGTTAACAGGGAGCACAGGGATGTTTATTCATCTCTCCACATTACAAGAACATCAGTCTTAGTCTACCTTCCCTTCCTGTCTTAGATGGAAAGCTCATGCATAGATGCTCCACTATATACCAGAAGAACAGAAAACAAAGCAAGCCAAAGAATTGGTTCCATTAGCTTTTTCCATCCATGGTATTCTTTAACCAGAGCTGGGTAGGGCCAGCCCAGACCAACTCATGATGTTTTTCAGGCTGAAACAATTTCTCTCCCTGGTTCCAGTGTTTTACAGAGAAGGAAATGGAGGTGACAAGAGCTAAAGGGTCTCCAGGCTGGGTAACCAGTGTATTCTTTCTGCCAGTGCAGTTGTGCATTACCCCCTCACAGGAGCCCAGCAGGGCCAGGAACTCCTGAGGGGCCCAGAGGTCATGGCCAGCTGGGCTCCCAGGCACTTCAGCTGCCAGAGGCTTTCAAGGATGCAAACTCACTTGAGCAGCCCCAACCCAGGGCTCTCCACACTGCTGTACCCTGCTCATTTTATTATCCCAACAAAACACGTGATTTCTGCCCCCAAAAGAACATTGGCAGGCCTGTGCCATCTGCACTGTCCTACCCTGCTCCCAGGATGTGGAGCCAAAAGGAGACACAGGATTCAAACACTGCTCCACAGCACAGACAGACAGCATCACACCCTGCTTAGGCCACACCATAAGGTTCAAATGCCATGTCAGTGAACACACACCCATCACAGAACTTCAGTTAGGAAATGGTCACTATGGACCTGTGGAAAGCTGGAGCTGTACGACAGAGTGGGAGCCCCCAGCAAGAAGTGGTGAGCCAGCAGCTCTGGGAGCAGGGCACAGCAGCAGCAGGGCCAGCAGCCCCAGGTCCCACACCTACAGGAGTGTTGGAGCACATCTGACCTTTGGCACAGGCAGTAAAAACAAGCGACTGCTCTGCAAGGCAGAAGCTGCTGTGTAAGACAGAGGGGGCTCTGGTTTATGAGCACCCACCAGCCAGTCCAGCAGGTGAAAGAAGAACAGCCCAGTCACTGCCATGGCCAGGCTGGGAGCAGAGCTGGGGACTGGGGCAGAGACTCCTCCTGGTGCTGAATTACTGTTAAAAGCAAAGAGAATATCTTGTAACTGTGATTAAGCGCAAATGCTCCATATCTTATTTTGGAAGCAAGGCTGTTTCCATCTCTCCCAGCTGAAGCTGTCATCTCTGGTTAGTTTGTATTTATAATGAAGATGCCAACGCGAACAAAACCATTCTTTTTGAAGGCAGTTCTGTTCTGTTGTTTCATTTAAGTGATTTGGACATCATTGTGGAACATCAGGCTGATCTCTAAAGGTATTTGAGGAAATATTTTCTTAGATAGCCATCTTCTTTTGTGTCTTTAGGTCATACTACAGCATTGATTTTAAACCAGAAGTCAACTGAGAACTTGAAAAGAAATCAATGCTATGATGTGGTTTGTGAGCTGCTCTCTTTTGCAGTGTTCCCAGACAGTCAGCTTGCTGGAGTGTATCAGCTCACCCTTTTTCCAGAGGTTTCATGGTATTAACAAACACATTACATCCAAAATTCTGCTCAGTTTCCAGAGGGAGCTCTGCCCACTCTGTTCAGACCTGGCACCTTCTCCATCACAGTATTTCCTCACTTCCCTCCCTCCAACACGGGCCTAAGCTGGGTCAGTTCCCAGCCCCCTGAGCCCCTCCAGCTCCAGCAGTGCTTGGTGACAGGGGCCACATCCAAGGCCACCACCACTAACCCACTCAACGGTGTGACAGACATGGAGGCCAAAATGGGGCTCTTGACTCCAAAGAAAAATGATGGTATAAGAATTTTATTGCTGAAGTCAAACAGATTTCCAACTGTGTCCTAAAAGTAAAACCTTAAAGACAAAGGATGCTGTGGGATTTCCTCTGTTGTTAAAAGGGAAATTTGGAATTACAATCCTCAAATTATCTTACAGACTTGCTACCATCTCATAGCGATCAAGCAAGAGCTGGAAGGGGCTCAAAATGAAGAGTCTGGGACAATGTAAACAGGTTCTCAAACAGTTTTGAGGGTCAGAAGGGCATTCACATACTGGGACACTTCTCTAAACGGAAGCTCATTCCTAACACTTAACTCATGGGAACTGCCAATCAGTAGTTCCACATTCATCCATTGAGCTCTGCAAAGGTTACTGACTACACAGAGCAAAAGCTGAAAGTTGTTTCACCTTCCACTATGCTTTGCAGACCAGCAGAGAACAATCCTACCCTCAGCCTTCAGAGCTGTGCCTTGCAAAAAAAATCAGAAATGAACCAGTTAAACTCACTTCTATTTACTGCTTTTTCAAACCTGCACCAGGAAGCTCCCAAAATGGGAAGTCTGGGAAAACTCCAGTTTGCACCGTTCTTTTTGCTGTTGTACTTGCCCTAAACTGGGGTGCAATTGCTGAATTAATTTGCTGCAGGCAGCAGGGACACACCAGACTGACAGCCCCAGGTACCCCCCAGCACCACAGAGCATGTGCAGCAACCCCAGGCACGGGCAGGGTGACAAGTCACAGCTCACACCCTGCTCCCCTTGTCCATCCACACAGAAATCAGCTCAATCCAGAGTTCACTGATCTTCCCATCAAATAACTGCTGCCCTGACTTACAGGTCAAACAGTGTTTCAACCTTCACCATCAAGGACAAGGCTCCAATTTGCTCCATTAGGGAGCAGGACTTCACTCCCCAGCTTTGATTTCCACCAGCCCTTTGATTTGCTGGCAGAAGTGACTTGCACTCCAGCTGTAGTTTCTAACATGCCTCCCCCTCCCCTCGCCCCCATTTCAATGCTGGGCACATTTGCCCTTGGATGTGTCAGGGCTGTGTTTTGGAGGAGCAAAATGAAGCTTCAATTAAAGAGGTTGCTGCCGCTGCTGCTGCTTCTTCACCCCCCCCTTTCATTTTCTGATGTTCCAAGAGTCCCTTGCACTAATCACCATTGAGATCTGTTAGTTTATACAACCATATTTTAAGATTCATGCTTTTGGAGGTCATTTGGCTCATTTATGCCTCCACAGGGATGGCCTGATTTGCTCAGCTCGGCTTCACAGCCCTCACTTACAGCAGGGCTGTGTAATCGGCTTTGATGAGCTCATGAAAAGAGACAAAGCAAAAAAATGTACAGCACTGTGGACAGACATACACAGAGAGAAAAGTTTCTGCTGGAATGAATCAGAGCTGACTGCTGCCTGCAGTTCCTGCCCTGCCTTTATTAGGATTCAAGTTCCCAGTGATTTTGTTATATTATTTTATCTTCTCCCTGCCCACTGCCAACCTACAGTAACAGGAAGCTGTTTGAGTGGAAACAAATACATGTAAATGCTGCACCTCAATACTTAGACAGCATATTTCCCAAAGCAATCAAAGCCTGCACATCAAAAGCCATCTTTATACCAAACATTTGGAAATGTTAGAAAAGGCTTTTCAAGCAGCCTTTAAAAGCAGCACAGGCAACAGTGTGCCTGCTTGTGCAATAATCACATCTCCATTAGCAGTCAAGGCAATCTGGGAAGGAAGTTATTAGCATAAAGAATTGATATTTCCCATAAATTTTATTAGCATAAAGAATTGATATTATTCATAGATTTTTGGCCAATGAAAGAATAAGGAAGGCATAGTGGCAAAAGGATGTTTTCTTATTTTGAATTACTTGGCCACAACCCACTACATTTTAAAGCAAAGCCAAGCCAGAGCTTCATTTTCTGTCAGGATTAAGTGCACACCTGAAGCTACAGATGAAGTGCCACTTTTGGAAAACAAAACTCACCAGACTCCTTTGTCCTTCTCAGATGGCTCTGGGCTCCCACTGCTCCCTCACCTGAGGGCCCTGCAACCTTTGCTCATCCACTGCACTCATCAGGCGTGATGAGACAGTGCCATTATCCCCCTTTTACAAACAGGGAACTGAGGCACAAAGGCAAAAGCCTGTTTGGGATTGCCAGGGATAACCAACTCAGCCAAGTGAAGGACACACTGCCTTTTCCAGTCGGTTGTTACCCCGGGTTCTGGGAGGCTCAGGAAGCTGACACTGGAGCATGGTAAGAGCCCAGGGGGCAGATGGAGCTGCTGAATGGTTTGCTTCACTTTCCTCTGAAACTGAAACCCAGGGACAGTAACTGACACAAAAAAAGGCCAATCTCCAGTGGAGAAAGAGCAATGAGCAGTGAGCAGACTCTTCCTTGGTTTTCTGGATAACATATTTATGCTGTCCCCAGGGATACTGTCTTTGTATAACACGAGGAGCAGGATGTGACCAGGCTGCGGGCACGGCTGTGCAGAGAAACCCCTTGGCACTGATGGGGTCTGCAACACTCCTGATGCTTTCTCCAGGATACATCCTTATTTTATTTGCATCTCAATGCCATGAGGTCCTTACACCTGACACCTCTAAATCCCTTCCAGTGCCTCACATCAAAGAGCACATTTAGTCTCGGCTCTGTGGTACAAAGTAGCACAATAACTGAGGCTTCTATGCTGAATTGTGTCAAAGGATCTGCTGTTTTGGTTCCCCCCTAATTGTGCTGATGGCAATAGCACCCTGGAGCAGGTCAGAAGTTGTTCCAGTATGCCACGGCAAATGCTACTGCAGCACTGCTTTGGCAGGGAGGCACCAGGCAAGACAAGGACTCGAGACAAACATTGACGTGCCACAAAGTTCTCTCTTTCTCTATTTGTTCTCCCTCTCCTTCTCAAATCACCACAGTGGAGGAAGGAAACGAAGTGAGTGGGAACAAAGTGCACAGTACAGTTTGGAAGCAGCTGACCTGCCATTAACAAAATCTTTTTCAATTATGTAATTGAAAAAAATTATGGAGGCATTACAGCTGTGACTTACAGCAAAGGGAGGAAAAAAAGAGATCCCACTGAGACTCTCCTCTTCTTCTGGCAAAGCCTTGAGCTGCCACAGTGTCTGCTCCAGTGTGGGGAGTGAGCTGGAAGGGATGGAGCAGCTCCAGTGCAGGATTTCCTCACCTGCCAGGTCAAGAGACACCTTTGACACTACTCTGGGCCATGCTCTGCACACAACCTGTAGGACTCGGCTGAAGAGGGGGGACAGGTCTCCAATGGGACACTGACCCAGGGTGCAGGAGCTCTGGGCTCAGCTCCCAGTTCAGTCTCTGGGACTGGCCAGTCCTGAGCCAGGCTCTGCCCTGGGAACTCACTACCACCTGCTGTCTGGGGAAAACACAAAGGAGCAGGATCACAGCACTTCAGCCAAGAGACTAAAGGGGTGACAAAGTGAACGTAGACAGTGACCTCATCACCTGAAGAAAAGGTTCAGGATAAAACCCTTGCTCCCTTCACAGGAAATTCACATTCTCTTTTATGTAGTTTAGCACAGTCCACACTGGTTATATATAACTGGCAAACAGATTCACATATTAAGACCCAGCTGAGATGTAGGCACAGAAACAGAGCTGGCTGAGTGAGTTCAGTAACTGGAGAAGTACCAGCAGATTCTGGTGGTTTGTAGGTGCCTCCTGCACCTCGTCTCTTTAAATGGGAATGGGCCCACTCTGGTTTACATGCTCGATCTGTCTGAAGAGTCCTGTCCCAGGCTAAACCTGAGCTGGTCATAGCACTGCCTACAGAGGGACAGCAGAACACCAGGAGTGACTGCAAAATGCACATCATTCCATCAACTGGTGCTTCACATCCAGTTTCTCCTCTGCTTCTCTGTCCTCCTTTTCTTCAGCAGAAGGTGATCATTGCCTGTTGGTAGCTCATGCTGCCAAATATGTGCCAAGTGAAAGCAACCTAATTATATTCATTGGCATGCAAATACAGCCTACTGAAGCTTAGGGAGACCATAAAACACTGTCATTCTAGTAATTAATGCATGCTATGAAGTGAGGCAAAAGCCCTAACAGAGGGCCTTGCAGGACCAAGGCTGGGTTCTGCAGGAGGGCACCTCCCTGTGCCCTCTTTTAAGCGGACTCTCTACTGAATATTGAAGACATTCTCACAATGAAGTTTGCTCTGCTAAGATTGGCTCCTATTTTTTAGTTTATTTTTGAGTTCACTTTCTCAAACCATTGGTATTTTTCACTAAGACATTCCCAGTTCCAACTGGTCCAGCACAGCCCAGTGAGGAGGCATCAACAAGGGACTGCAGCTCCTGGGCCCCTCTGCTTTTCCCGTGTATTGCTTCAGGCTCGGTCACTCAGCTCAGGGTGAGTCTCAGAGTGGGGCATCCTGTGAGGGTCACTGTCACCTCCATCCCTTCTGTCATTACAGGGAGACCCTCCCTCTCCAGGGCTGCCAATGCAGCCCCTTCCATCTCACCAAGCTCACACGCACACAAATGAAGGTCAGTTAGGAAAGCCAGACTGCCTCAGTGGGAATTCACCTCCATGAAGAAACCGGCAAGGCCCGCAGGGCTCTGGCTGCCCGAGGGGCTGGAGGTGGAGCTGGTGTGGAGGGAGAGTGGCACATTCTTGCTCCTCATGCCAGGATAGGGCAGAGCCCCTGTGCCACCCTTCCCTTGGTGTGAGCCATGGGAAAAGGAGTGTCCCTTAGCCTTGAAGGGGTAAACACAGATTATCAGCTAATCACCCTAAAACTTGAGGATTAATGGATGATCTGATCTCCCACATTTAACTCAGCATGGAAAGGCCACTGGCACCTGAAGCCTGGAGCACACACATCCTCCCTGGCTGTTGGCTCCAGTGGACTATGATAAATCAATCTGTATTTTTGAAGCAGAGCTGCAAGGCAGCAATAACACTTCCATTTTCAGTGGTCACCACAGCACCAAGTAAATATTTTATCAGCATTTTACAAAGCAGACTCAGTAACAGTACATTTATTAACAGCGTTAGCAGTGTAAGTATTAATTTTTCATATGCTCCCAAAGTGTAATTAATAAAGCCCTGCTTTGTCTCAGACCACAATGGGGGGAGTTTCATGGTTAGAACAAGAGGAGCCCAATTGCTCAGGGCAGTCTCCACTCCCAGAGCTTGAGGAAGAGCATCAGCATGAACCCTTGGCTGGGGAACATCAGACTAGAAATTCAGAGCAGAGGGAAGTTGATCTGCCTGCCGTGAGCCAAAGAGGCTTGTGTGAGTGTGTCTGTGTACAGGGTCCTGGTCTCTGTGCTGCAGGAATTAGAGGAGCTGTGTTGCAGCCTGTTGCTGCCCTGCATGGCCCCTGAGCTCCTGCTGCCCCACATCCCAGCCCCTGTGGCAGCAGAGACAAGGTCAGGGGCAGGTTTGCAGAGGGGAAACCCCCCTGTGGTCACAGTGCTGGGTGAAATGCAGCACAGGAGAGGCTGCTGTGCTGAGTGTCTGCAGTGGCACAGCTGTTTGAGTCCCACAGAGGCACAGCTGTTTGAGTCCCACAGTGGCACAGCTGTTTGAGTCCTGCAGTGGCACAGCTGTTTGAGTCCTGCAGTGG
>JAWWLZ010000779.1:0-10312 GCA_035041345.1 Poliocrania exsul | reverse complement strand
AAAAAGAAAAAGAAAAAGAAAAAGAAAAAGAAAAAGAAAAAGAAAAAGAAAAAGAAAAAGAAAAAGAAAAAGAAAAACAAAAAGAAAAAGAAAAAGAAAAAGAAAAAGAAAAAGAAAAAGAAAAAGAAAAAGAAAAAGAAAAAGAAAAAGAAGTGTTTATTTCACCAAAGTTTGAGTTTATAATGTTTAAACTCACAACTGATTTAAAGAAAATCTAGATATTGATAGTAAAGCACAATTTTATTACTGCTTGACCACAGCTGGAGACACACAGGGAGCTCATGCCCCAAAGTACGTGTCTACCGTGTACAAAAATCTAGTGATTTTTATACAGGTAGCTTCAAATATTATCTATTATAGACATACATTAGGTTTATATATGTTTTCTAATATAAGAATGTTATATAATATAATTTTAAACAATACTCCTTTCTACCCCTTCACCCAGGTTTCCTCCCTCCTGCTGTGCTGATGACAAGGTACTAAACTAAACGGGCCTCTCTTTTGTTCAAGCAAGCCCGTAATTCCCCTTTTATCTCACTTGTCCACATTCAAGACCCGCTTAAGTCCCTTTTACTTTGCCTGCTAGCAGTAACTTTTTGCAAAGTCACAATGAACATAGTTAAAATTTTTATGCTATAATTTTTGTCCCTGTTTCATAATGACTGAAGAGAAATTAAAGGAATATATGGTGTCTTTTAAAACTATTGGGCAAGGCTTTTATTTTAGAAGAAGTCATCTCAAATATTAGTTCACAGCCTAAGTTTCTGTAACAGAAGAATAAGATAAATAAGACACATTCAGAAAGACACATTCAGCAGGACCAGGGAAGTGATCCTTCCCCTGTACTCTGCATTGGTGAGGCCACACCTTGAGTACTTTGTTCAGTTCTGGGCCCCTCAGTTCAGAAAGGATATTGAGGGGCTGGAGCGGGTCTAGAGAAGAGCAATAAGGCTGCTGAAGGGACTGGAGCACAAGCCCTATGGGGAGAGGCTGAGGGAGCTGGGGTTGTTTAGCCTGGAGAAGAGGAGGCTGAGAGGTGACCTCATCGCTGTCTATAACTGCCTGAAGGGAACTTATAATCAGGTGGGGGCTGGTCTCTTCTCCCAGGCACTCAGTAATAGGACAAGGGGGCACAGGCTCAATCTCTGCCAGGGGAGGTTTAAGTTGGATATCAGAAAAAAATTCTTTACGGAGAGGGTGGTCAGGCCTTGGAATGGGCTGCCCAGAGAGGTGGTGGATTCACCATCCCTGGAGATTTTTAAACACAGATTGGACGTGGCACTGAGTGCCATGATCTAGTAAATGGACTGGAGCTGACCCAAGGGTTGGACTTGATGATCTCAGAGGTCTTTTCCAACCCAATCGATTCTATGATTCTATGATTCTAAAAAAATACTCAATTATTCTCCCAGCTTTTTATCATTGCATCTTTCTTAAGAACAGCAAAGCTGTTGTACTTCTTTCTGCAGTTACACATCATATGACTAATCACCTCAGATGCTTTTTGTATTTTCTATTTATGTAGAAAGGAGAAAGGTAGCAAAAGTTCAATATAAAATTAACAAGTCTTGGATGGACTGACAGAAGACTAAGGAAGAAGATATCTTTATTTAAATGGAACTTTGTTAGTAATTGTCTGCTAAATTAATTATGTGATACATATATTCTGTGAAATAGAGCAGACATGACTATCTTTTAACTACATACAACTGAAGTAGTTTGAAAGTCTGAAGCAGGTGTTATGCTGGGCACTGACTGTCAGGAACTGCTGTGTGTTTGTGCTTGGCTCAGGGAACTGAATATGCCCATTAACTTCCTGAAAGCCTAACACACATAGAAATATGTAAAGAGATTATACATGTATATGTGTGTGTATATAAAGATGTGTGTGTATGAACTCTTCCCTATGGAGATAAACTTTATTTTGCTGAAATACAGGTATCTTAGATGTTCCATGTAGTGTTTCTCCTACATGCTATTTGTTATCTCTGGCACAATGAGATGAATTAGCTAGTAAACATCAGTCAGATTTGGAGAATCGCAGAAGCATTTTCATGTGTTTTGGCACTTCCCTGAATTGGACAATAGAAGCTGCAAAGATCACCTAGAGCTAGATATCTAATTCCTTCTCATACTACTGCCTCAGGTAGACTAGGGATATTGTCATAAAATGTATTGTTAATAGCAACTACCTGATATTCAGTAATGCCTATATTAATATTAAAGCTTGCTTGGACACGTTTACATCTAAACACATATGTGAAATTAAACTTATAATTTGTAGCAGTTATAAGCAGTCATTTCCCCAAGATATATAAATGTTTCATACATGCCAGCATGCACTTATAGTGATATATACAGCTTTAACTATTATACTAGGCATAACAATAATATTAAAAATCTTTCCTGTTAAAAATCTTTCCTCTTAAAAACATAGTCAAAAACATATCTTGGAAGAATAAGGAAAGAATAAGAACAAATTGATCATCAACCATAAAGCATTTTTTAATCTAAAATTCAAAGGATGGTATTCCTAAAAAAGCTCTGAAGGCAGGACAGCAAGATGAATTTTTTGGTGCAACACTATGATAAATGCATATTATTTTCAATTAATCCTGATTTCTTTTCCCCTTTCTATGGGGAATGTAAGCTGAAGTGTACATTTATGATACCTGAAACTAATTATTTCTTGCCTTATTGTGCTCCTTCTGAGAGACAAACAATAAAAAACTGTTCAATCATGTTCTCTGATGTCTGACTTGTTAACAAGAGCATGGGTCACCTAGTCTTTTAAATAATGTCACAGTTTCTGAATTAATTTATTAACATTATTTTCAAAAGGAAAACTACATTTTAGTTTGCTGTTTTGATATAAACCAATAAAAAGTATTGATGAATACTGCAAAAAAAAAATCTTCTGCATTTCTTCCCTGCAGTCACCATATTATTTTTCAATTAGTTCTTTTCTTCTGATTTTTCCCCCAAAATGAAAATTTTATTAGATGAAATCTAATAGTTTATAGAAAAATCTGGTATTATCAGAAACTATTTCTGTGAGATCTACTGAATATATAATGTGATAATACTCAGAGCCTGTCACTCAGTATATTATGTGTGGAGAGACAGTGATGTCTCAGAAGCATTGATTTTATGTATATGCCATCTGTAGATGACTGATACCTAAACAGCAAATCCAATGCATTCTTCAGTTTCATGTATGTGTAATTCTTACAAGTATGTTACTGATTCACTACACAGTACATGTCCATCTCTTTCTGGTACAAATTAAGGCAACTCTATAGTCCTTAAGTCAAAGATGTTCTTGATACGGAACATGTGCCTTTGGGTCTTGATACTGTGTCCTGGTCTGACTGACATGAATATGACAAACTTTTAAAAGTCTGTGGGTCTTTGCACACAGTATGGTTGAAGAATTTATGTCCTGAGTTTGTAAACTAATCTTTAAACATTGTGTGCTTCATGTTTTAGGGGAGTTATGATATAAATACAAATTATGGTCATTAGAAACTTTGAAAGATTAATATAGCCAAGGAAAAAAATAGAAATGACTTAGTCTACCTAGAGGTTAAATGGATAACATTTATTAATAGGCCTTACACCATTCCTGACTCCAAAGTTCAGACCCTGAAGTCAGATTATGTTAGAATAATGTTTTGCTCAGGTGATGTGGGACACCATTGCAAACTTAAGCATTGTGGGGGGTTTTGTCAAGACTGATGTTGACTGATGCATAACAGAAATAAGTACAAGTGCATCTATACCATATATTTAGCTCATTAACTGAAACAGAACTTTTTCTGTTTTATGAAAAATACACATAAGCAGTTTTCATATAGCATTGTGCTATGAATATAAATTGAAATTATAAATAATTCTGGCAGCCTGCTGATTTTTTTTTTCAAGACATCTCCAGGACTGTGTAATGTTAATCCATCTGGGTACAGGAAAAAAAAAAAAAAAAGCCAATAAAGACAGTGTAGCAAGGTGGAAATCACACGTTCCTGTGTTAGCAACAGCTCTACCCCCTAAGAAGAGCTTCTTTTCAGCAGTTTTTGCTAGGAACTTTGACAAGGATGGAAGAGACCAAATTACAATCACCAGAGGATATTTGCTACTTAGTTTTGCAGCAGACAGATGCAGAATTTCTGCATGCTTCAGGTGCCTTCAATTGCCCTTTTACGTTTCCCGCCTATTTCATGGGTAGATTTGCAGCTGTTGAATACACACACAATATGTCTGTTGACCCAGGGTAGGTGAGGAGCAGAGAACAAGGAACTCCACATGGCTTTCTGGTAGCACATGCTAGTGCGGTCTACAGCAAAATCTATTACATCCTCATCATATAGACTTCATAGTGAAATTCTTAACTAGACTTTTGTGCCATGAGTACTTTATGGGACAAACAGAGTGTCCCAAATTTTTTCCAGTAAAAAATAATTTAAAAAAATTTCACACTGAATAAGGAAATGAAAGTATCTGATGACGATCTATGGCTGTAAACTGGGTTTTCTCCAAAGAAACTCTTTCCTGCCTCAGGTGGTTAGGAACTCAGGTTAGCCACAAATTTTGCATCAGAATTTGAAAATGACAATGTTAACCAGATAACTAGTGCTTGATCTTTGGTGGGACATTAGCTGCCGTGACTGGAAGCCTGGAATTTTCAAAGGAGAAAATTGATATGTGTTCTGATATGAGCATTTGTAAAACATAAAAGGAATGAGAATGTCTTCAAAGTTTGTTTCCTGTACCTTTAGCTCATTAACTAGGGAGGTGAAGAACACAAGCAAGCAGTTTTCACAAATTGTTGTGCTACGTTTGGGATTTTCAGAAAAGTGTAAAACCCAGTCAATATCCCTACATAGTAGGAGGGTACAAACCCTGACTTTGTGGAAAAACTCATTGTCACTCTATAAGTAGCTTACCATTTTACAAGGGTTTCAGAACATGCACATGTTTAACCATCATCTTCAGCTCTCCACACAAGGGAGATGGCATCTCATTCAAATACAGCAGCAGGACTTGAATTTTTTGTTTCTCTTTTTACAAATAACCTGTCATCAAGCAAGAGAGTCCTTTCACTCTAGCAAACAAACACTTTGATATGAATCAATAGCCATTTTTTGAAGAGGATGTTTTATAAACATCTTCCATACGAAAATGTTTCTTCTAATTCCATTATAGAAGGTGTTGGGATTTTGGTTGTTTTGGTTGGTTTTGCTTTGTTTTGTTTGTTTTTTTCTAAAATGTTTTGTTTTGATTTTTTCTAAAATGTTCATTGCTTTGATCTTTTGATGAGTTTTGGTTTCCTTGAAATACTGATGTTTCTGTGTTCCCACTTTAAGCATTTTATGCAAGCAAACTATAACAGTGTCAATTTCTACTTTCTGTCCAGTCATTGAGCCTATGAAGTGAATTATTCTTTGAGCAGGGACACCTTACAGACAGTTTAGATCTTCTGAAGTAAAACAGCAGTTTAAGGTTACAAGGGTCACAATTCCTAATAGAGGTCTCTAGCCTTTAGATTTATGAGTTACTTTGTGGTTAATGTAATAAAGGTTGGGAGGAGCTGGTAGGATGTTCCACTTAGTTTCACAGAGAGAGTGAAAAAGAGGGAAGGAATAAGCTCAAAATAAAGCTGTTGGTTCTTACTAAATATAGTAGCCAAACCCCCAAATGTTTTCATTGTGTATTTATTTAATATTAAATATTAATATTTATTTGATATTAATGAATATCAAAATATTTCATATCAAAAGAACACACCTTAATGTCCCCTTATATAAGGGGTTCATAATGCTAGAGCAAAAGCTGATGGCCTGTTGTGGGAGTTTAGCCTTGGCTATCACTAACTGCCTAACTAGGTGCTCACTCACTCATCTTCCTGTAGCCATTTTTTCTTTGCCCTTTTTCACTTTAAACTCCTCTCCCCCCGCCCCTCCCCCTGAGCTGGTGAAGACTGTGTGGTTGCAGCCAGTCTCTGTAACAGTTTGTTGTTCCTTCTCCATTATGTTTTATCCTGCTCTAGTGGGGCTCCTTCCCACAAGATGCAGTCTTTCAGGATCAGCATGCTTTTCCACAGCCTCTCCATATCTAGAGGCACAGCCTCCCCTTTTTCTTCCGTGGCCTCAGTACTTGCACTGCTGTTTCTGTCTGTACTCTCTTGGGATACTCACATCACTGAGCCCCACACTTGGCACCAAGTGCATTTGGCTCTAGGAAATCTCCTGTACCTCCTGTTCCCATTGCTCAGGATTCTCCACACAGACAGTTTGCTGGCCTGATCACAGCGCTGAGTGATGTCCTCCATCACAGCTCATCTGGGTGACCTCGGTTAGCAAAGCAGCCTGGAAACAAGTGCCTTCCCTCCCCTGAAATCCTCTCTTTAAAAGCACCATGCTGCTTGACTGTTAACATGGTGTCAGGAGGACTGCTTGTCTATGCATCCGCAACACAGTCTTCCAAGGGAGATTTTTTCCAAAATATCTGTCTGGACACTGCAGGGGGCTGGAGGCTGCTGGAGGTGAGATTAGCAGCCATAGACTCACATCTCTGGGAATGGGGACAGGGAAGACAGGACAGGACATTTTCCTGTGGTTGGTTGGCAGGGTTGTGTCTGGAGCGGCTTATCAGGTAGAAGCCCAGTGCCACAGCCTCAGGTAAAGCAGCTCCAGGAGCCAAGGTCAGCCCATAGCATTACACAGCCATGAGATAAAAAAATTATAACTTAAAAAAAAGAAAAGGAAACAGAAAGACAGGTGAAACTGAAGCACCAAAAAAGGTAAATACAGTATTTGTTTATTTTTATATCTATATGTGAATGAGTTGAATACAAATTTAGGAAAATAGCTTTCTGAATACCTCAAGGAAAGATTCCTTCTCTTAATAGAGCCTAAGTGCAGATTTTAAAGAAATTTCCTTTCAGAAAAACACATTTTTGTGATCTCCTCAAAAGAGTTTTTGTCTTTTTTCATCACAAAGTTTCCAGAGACATATTTTCATCTCTAAAATACTTTTAAAATTAAAATACCTATCTTGTAACTCTGCAGTATGAGGACTGTAATATGAGGAAGATGGGGATTTCCACCGAGCAACTACAATGGATGGCCTAGATTGCTCTCCTGTACAAATAAGTGGAAAGGGTCAGTGATGGTGCTTTGAACCATCCAGGTTTGCTGAGCCAGAAGAGAGGAGACAATAGGAAGTTAGAGAAATCTTGAGAGTATGTTTTAGATGTTTGACCTTGAGAGATATAGTATGAACTCTGCCACTCAGATTGTGGTTCCTTCTCCAAAATGCTCCCTGGGTAAGATAGTAGTAAAGCACACTTCTGATAAATCCAGATATGAGAGTGCAGTATAGTATTCAATAACTTTTTAATAGTTTTTAATATAATGCTTTTCATGTAGCTTTGCCTTTGGATTTTGTAATATTATTACTGAGTCCTCACTAAAAATGGTGAAATGGTTGAGGTGTGGCAACACCTCCTGTATTTATGGTTCCATTCTACTTGAACAATTGATTGTCAATTCACCATAAAGCTAGAAGTTCTTTTTTTATAAGTGCCACCAGGCACAAGTTGGAAATCATATACTCCTTTCCTGAAAAGCTTTGGATAGTGTCAATCAGGTTCTGAAAAATAGAAAATTGCTATAATGTGATGGAAGAATAACTATATATATGTGTGTGTATCTATATCTATATCATCTATATCTATATCTATATCTATATCATCATCTATATCATCTATATCTATATATACCTAATGTTATTAATATTTTTATATATAAATATATTATATATATGCTATAATAACTTGAAGTTTCAATAGTTGTTAAGAATAGAGATTAGGCTAATCATTATATCTCTGCTGATATATTTTTCCTTGAATTTAATTTCTCTGCAGTCTCTCTGTGGCCTTAATGCCTCAGGAGCAACCATTTCATTACTTTTCATATGTGTCATCTGTCAAAGGCTGATTCTACTGTAAAAGATTTATTTGTCTTCTCATATCTGTCATTTTACTCAAGATGCAACTATCTAAGCTGATTAAAACTGTTATGCGTAAAGGTGTTCAGGCCAAATATTTAATGACTAAATACCCAAAATTATCACAAATGAGTTTTCCAAGTTTTTGTGGGAGTAAAAAGGGACCTGAAATATGCTGTTCCTGAGAGTCATGAACAAAATTATAGCCAAATACCTCTCAGATATGGGAGGAATTTGGCACAGGCTTTTGATTTTACCTTGCCACACAGCATGAGTACAATGATCAAGATTTCCTAAAGGGTGATTTTTTTCTTTGATTTCTCAGTGTATAACCACAGGAGCAAATGTCACACAGGTGTAGTCTGTTTGAAATGAATAGCAATGCCCATGTATAATGCTATCCATATACTCATCCTGTCAGTTATATATTATAGTTATCAAAATATAAATTTCTCTTTCATGGAGGAATGGGTAGTATCACTGGGGGTTTGGGTTTCCTTTTGTGTATGTGTGTGGTTTTGGTTGGGGGTTGGTTTCTTTGGGTTTGAGGTTTTTTGTTTGTTTGATTGGTTGGGTTTGTTTTTAACAGATCCTTAATTTTTTGAAAGTACTATCTTTGCTAGGACATTACATAAGTTTAAACTGTTCCTGATAGTCCTGACATTAGGAAACGGTATTTACAATGTGACAAGATAGAAGTGTGCAGAACACTTTTGGCTCAGTGGCAAAATAACAGTCTGAGCATTTTAATTTTCTAAGCAACATGAAATGAAAGAGTAACATTTAAAAATTAGAGTTTGAAAATACTTTCTTAAATGTTAAGCCAAAATTATCCAAGTGCTATGTATCACTCAATCAGTCTCTGCAGTCCCCCACAAGTTTAGAAAAGCAAAACTTAAAGTTTTACTGTCAGTATTGTTAAGCCAGGAACTTTTGTGCTACCTGTGCCAAGAGTCTATATTTTCCCTTACTCCATTCGTAAATTGTCATGGTCCATTACCTGTTGTCTTCCTGACCGGTGCTGTTGATGATGATGCTGTTATCAATGTAAGCAAAGAGTTGCTGAGGGTATTTCAGTAAATGGAGTTAGCAACTCCCAGTGACCTGTGTGTTATGCATTGCTGTGGAAGCTGACAAGCATGTGGTATTTGATAACTGCTGCCTCTGTGGAGGAGAATGTTGGCTGGTTTGTTTGGTTTGTTGGTTTGTTTGTTTGTTTGCTTTTTGTTTTTTTTTTTTTCATGGCATAGTGTTTTGCTAAGTTATTCTCTTGAAGATATGTGGACTGCAGAGGGTCCTCCATAAGAGAGGATAGATCAATTCATGAAGAATATGCCTAGAAGTGGCTCTTAAATGCAGTGAAAAAGATTTAGTGTTTAGCTACTTCCAATTGTCAGAAACTGTGAGTAAAGTAAAAGGTAAGCTTTAGTCTTTCTCACATTTATAAAATCCTTCTCTTTACTCACTACAACCTATCATTAGTAGCAGGTAATGGAGCAGGTGGTCTGATTTAAGCATACCTGTGTTCACCTGATACGATGGCCTGGGTTCTGGGAGTAAGCAGTATCAATAATAATCTAAAATACTTTTTTTCTCTTTATGAATTTAATTTAAATTTAGGTCCAAATTTCTGCTTTTTCTTTTAATTTACTTTGGCTGGGGGTTTTTTTGTGCTGGTGAAAGGTATGCCAATTCCTAATTTCAGAGAAGTATTTCAAACTTAGTCCTGAAATTATATTAAGCAGAACAAGAGTTTTCTGAGACGGGAATAACTCCAAAGTATATTCAGCTGATCAGACCAGTCAAATTCACTGTTTAACCAACTGCTTGCATACTCTTTCCAGAATTTGGACTAATTTTAGAGTTTAGAGATGAATTAGGATCTCTCAGTGCATGCTTACCAGATGCTGTTGACACATGTGAATAAAATAGCAACAGTCAGACTGAGAAAAATTTTTGAAGATCACCTTGTACATGAAATATTAAAGTCTGAGCTAAACAAGAGAATAAATTCAGTCACCTAATGACAAATTAGCCAAGCTGAGGCAATAGACATAATACCATAGAAGTGTTTTATTAGTATGAGTCACAGTTCCCACAATGTAGAAAAAATTATTGTATAATTCTGGCAGGTGATTCCACGTGGCTCCTCAGAGTGAAAGTTTCCCAGTGCTGGACTCAGTTATTTGCAAATGATGTGTCTTATTTCCATGCATTTTGTGAGTCCATCTGTTCTGCAGAAGATGAAGACATGGGGTTTCTGCGGGGAAAAAAAAAAAAAAAAAAAAAACCTTTTTCAATA
>JAWWLZ010000778.1:0-10316 GCA_035041345.1 Poliocrania exsul | reverse complement strand
CCCGGGGTCCCGCTGGGTGGGGGGTGTCCGGAGGGGGTCTCAGCTCCGGGGGTCCCGCAGGGTGTGGGGTGTCGGGATGGGGTCTCATCTCCAGGGGTCCCGCAGGGTGTGGGGTGTCGGGATGGGGTCTCAGCTCCGGGGGTCCCGCAGGGTGTGGGGTGTCGGGATGGGGTCTCAGCTCCGGGGGTCCCACAGGGTGTGGACTCGCTGGTGCTGGAGAGTGTCATGTTCGCCATCCTGGCCGAGCGCGCGCTGGGCCCGCGGCTCTACGGGGTGTTCCCTCAGGGCCGGCTGGAGCAGTACATCCCGGTAGGGATCGGGGTCCTGACCCCCCAACCCACCCCGGGGGGCTCTGTGCCCCACCCCGGGCCGAGCAGACCCCTCACCCGCTGTCACCCCCCCTCCCCCAGAGCCGGCGGCTGCGCACGCAGGACCTGCGGGACCCCGACATCTCCGGGGAGATCGCGGTGAAGATGTCCCGGTTCCACGGGATGGTGATGCCCTTCAACAAGGAGCCCAAGTGGCTCTTTGGGACCATGGAGAGGTGAGGGGAGTGCCAAAATCCCACCGGGATCGTGGAGTGTGAGGGGTGCCCATCAAGTCCCACTGGGACCATGGAGTGGGGAGGGACAGTCCCCAAATCCCACAAGATCCAGAGCTCTGGGAGCTCTGGCTGCTTCCCATGGGACAGGGAACAGAAGGGCCCCTCAGTGACCAGGGGGGCTTTGGGCAGGTCAGAGCCCCCAGGTGTGACTGTCCCCCCACTGTCACCTGTCCCCAGGTACCTGGAGCAGATTTCTGAGCTCTCCTTCACGGACGAGGCACACCTGGAAAAGTTCAACCTGCTCAAGGGGTACAACCTGGAGGAGGAGATGAGGAGCCTCAGGTGAGCCCCCCAGAATCCCCCATGGGGGTCTCCTCATGGTGGGCCATGGGGCCACTCAACTGCTTTCATGTTGCTGTGTCCCTGGGGTGTCACCCATGCCCCTGGTGTCCTGTGTCCCCCATGTCCCTGTGTCCCCCATGTCCCTGTGTCCCCCATGTCCCTGTGTCTCCATGTCCTTGGTATGTTGTGTCCCTGGTGTCTCCCATAGCCTTGATATCCTCTATGTCTGTGGTGTCCCTGTATCCCCCCTGACCCCATGTTCCCCGTGTCCCCGTGTCCCTGTGTCCCTGTGTCCCCGTGTCCCTGGTGTCCCCCATGTCCCTGTGTCCTGGTGTCTCCTGTGTCCCTGTCCCTGTGTGTCCCCCCTGTCCCCACGGGGGTGTCCCAAGACCTTCCCCTTCCCATCTCTCCCTCGCTCAGGGACCTTCTGGAATCCACCCCATCCCCGGTGGTTTTCTGCCACAATGATGTCCAGGAGGGTGAGTGTGGCAGGGTGGCTGCAGCCCCCCTGAGCCCCCCAGGCTCCCCCTGAGCCCCCCAGATTCCCCCTGAGCCCTCCCTGATCCCAGATTCCCACAGGGAACATCCTGCTCCTGGCAGGACGCGAGGCCTCGCCCTCAGAGAAGTTGATGCTCATCGACTTTGAGTACAGCAGCTACAACTACAGGTGGGGCTGGGGGGTCCCTGGGGGCTCGGGGGGGCTCGGGGGGGTCTCTGCTGACCCTCCTCTTCCTCAGGGGCTTTGACATCGGGAACCACTTCTGCGAGTGGGTTTACAACTACGCTCACAACTCCTGGCCCTTCTTCAAGGCTTCCCCAGAGAACTACCCCAGCCGGCAGCAGCAGGTGGGGGGCCCGGCCCTGGGGGGGTCCTGGGGGGGTCCAGGGTGTGGTTCCAGCCCGTTCCATCCCTTGCCAGCTGCATTTCATCCGGCACTACCTCTCGGAGGACTCGGGGCGCCGCGGGGACACCACGCACGAGGAGCAGGCGCGGATCGAGGAGGAGATGCTGACTGAGATCAACCGGTGAGGGGGGCCCTGTGCCCCCGGGGGGGGGGTCTCTGTGCCCCCGGGGGGGGGTCTCTGTGCCCCCGGGGGGGTGTCTCTGTGCCCCTGGGGACTCTCTGTGCCCGTGGGGAGCTGTCCTGGGGCACATGGGGGTCCCTGATCCTGTGGGGAGTCTGTGTGTCCACAGAGGCTGTCCTGGGGCACATGGGGTGGTCTTTGTGCCCATGGGGGTCCCTGATCCTGTGGGGGAGTCTCTGTGTCCACAGAGGCTGTTCTGGGGCACATGGGAGGGCTCCTGTGCCAGTGGAGCTGTGCTGGGGCATATGGAGGGTCCCTGTGCCCACAGGGGCTGTCCTGGGGCACATGGAGGGGTCCCCTGCCTGTGGGGGGGTCTCTGTGCCAGTGGGGTGGGTCCTGGGGCATGTGGGGGGTCTCTGTGGCCATGGCAGGTTCCTGTTCCCATGGGGACCATCCTGGGTCACATCCCCCAAACCTGCCCCATCCTGCCCCATCCTGTGGGTGGGGGGCACAGGGGGCTCTGGGGGGCAGGGGATGTCAAGGGGCTCATGGCTGCTCCTGCCCAGGTTTGCTCTGGCCTCCCACTTCTTCTGGGGCCTGTGGTCCATCCTGCAAGCCAAGATCTCCACCATCCAGTTTGGGTACCTGGTGAGCACTGGGGGGGCCCCCCACATCACCCCCTCCCTGGCTGGGGGGGGTTGAGGGGTCTCAGGGGGCTCCAGCAGTGCCTGACCCCCCTTTCCCTCCCCAGGACTATGCACAGAGCCGCTTCCAGGCCTATTTCCAGCACAAGGCTCAGTGTTCCTGACTGAGAGAAGCCCCCCAGCTCTGCCTGTGCCCCTCCCAGGGCCCCCTGTCCCCCCAGTGCCCTCCCAGTGCCACAGGGACAGCTGTGGCGCTGTGTCCCCCCACCCCAGGGGGGCTGTAATGGCTGGGGGGGCCACAGGAGTTGGAGGGCTCTACAGTTATGGGGCTGTAACAGTTTGGGGGGTCCGTTAAAACGGGTGAGGGGGGACATTGTAACGGTTTGGGGGGGCTGTAACGGTTTGGGGGGCCTGACACAGCCCCCCTGCTCCCCAGGGCTCTGCAGGAGAGCGGGCACAGAGGTGGGTCTGCCGGGCACGGGACCCCCCAGGAAGGGCCAATCCTGCCCAGAGGGGGGGGATGTGAGGGTGGGTGGGTCTGGCAGGGGTGCTGGCAGGCCCCAGGGTGCTGCTGGGGGCAGAGGGTTGTGGGGGGACCCCTGATTGTACCTCATTCCCCCCCCACGGCCCCTGCCCAGAACCCTGAGGGGCTGCCCTGGCCCCCCCTCCCGACAGCAGAATGTGACCTGTGACCAATAAACCCTCAGTGGTGCCAGTGCCTGCTCTCACCTCCTCATTCCCCCCTCTCCAGATTCATCCCCTCCCAATTCCCCCCCTCCAAATCCATCCCCTCCCCAGTCCCCCCCTCCAAATCCATCCCCTCCCAATTCCCCCTCTCCAAATCCATCCCCTCCCAATCCCCCCCCTCCAAATCCATCCCCTTCCAATTCCCCCCCTCCAAATCCATCCCCTCCCAAATCCCCCCCTTTTCCAGCCCCTCCCAGGACCCCCCTCCCCAATCTCCAGTGGGTGGAGGGAGGGGGTTCATAGGGGTGCTGGGCTGAGGGGGCTCCTAGAGCAGAGGGGGCTGCGTGGGGGTCCAGGGACATGCACTGGGTGGTGTGGAGGGGCCAGGGACACGTGTGGGGTGACACAGGGGGCTGGGGGGGGGTCCAGGTCCCAGAGTACCCCCTCGGTGCTAGCCCAGACCCCTTTCCCCCTGCACCGGCTCTTGGGGGCCGGGGGCTCTTCCTCACCTCGGGGGTCCCTCCCACCGTGCCCCAGCCCATGACTGTTGCCCAGAACTGGGGGGGCCATCTGTGGGTCCCGGGTCTTGGAGACCCCTCTAGATGCTCCTCCAGGGTGTGGGTAACCACCACCGGTCTGGGCCGGGCAGGGCATGTGCAGGGCACCAGGCAGGTGACGGGCAGGTGACCGGCCAGGGCACCAGGCAGGTGACAGGCAGGTGACAGCCAGGGCCCCGGGCAGAACGAACAGGTGACAGGCAGGCGACAGGCAGGGCAGCAGCGGTCACTTCCCTGCCCTGCCCCGGGCACTGACCCCCAGAGCTCCCGGACCCCACGCCAGAGCCGGCCGGTCCCTGTCCCGGAGGCGCCGGTCCCTGTCCCGGGATGAGTGTCCTCCCCGCAATGTGGGTCCCCTCGGGGTTGCCGGTCCCTCTCCCGAGGTGTTTCCTTAATCCCGATCCCAGAATGCCGGACCCATCCCGGGATGGGAGTCCCTCCATGGGATGCAGGTCCCTGTCCTGGGATATGAGTCCCCCCTGGCCCGGGACGTGGGTCCCTGTCATGGGATTCCTGGGATGTGGCTTCCCCCACCGGGAATGTCGTTCCCTCCCACGGGTTGCCGGTTTCCCCCGGGATATGAGTTCCGCGCCGGGAGGTGGGTCCCTATCCTGGGGATGCCGGTCCCTATTCCGGGCTGTCGGGGTCCCTATCCCGGGGGTGCCGGTCCCTATCCCGGGGATGCCGGTCCCTATCCCGGGGATGCCTGTCCCTATCCCGGGCTGTCGGGGTCCCCCCCGGTATCCCGGGCCCCCCGGGGGCGGAGCGGCGCCGCTGCCACTCGGGGCTGTGCAGCGGGTCCCGCCCGCCGCCGGTGTCCGGTTACCGGCCCCGGGGCCGCAGGGGCCACAGGACCCGCCGTCCCGCGGAACCGCCGCGCCCACGCAGGGACCGGGCACCGGAGGTGAGGGCACACAGGGGGACCCACGCGTGGGGGTCCCCACGGGGGCGGGAGCAGCGTGGAGAACGCGGGGGCACCCCCGGAACCGGGGAATCCGCGCCCCGCCCCGTCGCGCCGCGCCCGGCGGGGGGGCCCACCCGTGTCCGTGGGGAGCGCCCCCCGCGCCCCCCGCCCCATGGCCTGGCTGCGGGGCCCGCCTGGGGGGCTCATTCAGGGTTCTGTGCGGGGGTCCCACCCGGGGGGTCCCGGCCCCGCTGCCCCCAGCGCAGCCCCGGAGTGGGGCCTGGCCCCACGCGTGGGCTCCGTGGGGCGGGCGGGGAGCGCGGCGGGGCCGCCCCCGGTGGAGCCGCGGGGGCTGCGCGTCCCGACCCCGGCGCTCCTGTGACCTTGGGTGGGACAGGCGGGGGGGGGCACGGGGTGGGAGGGTCCACGGCGGACTCGTCCCACCCGCGGGTGGCACAACCTGTGTGCGGGCAGTGCCGTGCCAGGCCGGGCAGTGCCGGGCTGGGCAGTGGCAGGCAGCAGAGTGCCAGGCCAGGCAGTGCCGTGGCCACACTGTGCCGTGCCAGGCCAGGCTGTGCCATGCAGTGCCATGTCGTGACAGGCCATACTGTGCCATGCCGTGCCATGCCATGCAGTGGAGTGCCATGCCGGGCAGTGCCGTGGCCACACTGTGCCTTACCAGGCCAGGCCATGCCATGCCAGGCTGTGCTGTGCAGTGCCATGTTGTGCCATGCCATACTGTGCCATGCTGTGCCATGCCATGCCAGGCAGCAAAGTGCCAGGCAGTGCCAGGCTGTGCTGTGTCACACACTGTGCCATGCAGTGATGTGCCAGACATGCAGTGCTGTGCTGTGCTGTGCCATACCAGGCTGTGCCATGCCATGCCAGGCTGTGCTGTGCCGTGCCATGCAGTGCAGGCGGATGGCACACAGCACGGTGTGGTGTGTTGTGGTGCAGCCTGGCAGTGCCAGCGCCACAGTGCCCTGCAGGGCATGGGGACAGGGCTTAGTGCCCTGGTGTGCTGTGCAGTGCTGTGCCATGCCAGGCCACGCTGTGCAGTGGGGCACGGTGGGTGCACTGTGGTGCCGTGGGGGGCAGTGGGCACAGCAGGGTGGGTGTGACCGGGCACAGCCTTTGCCTTCAGCCCAAGGACACCCGTGGGAAGGGACCCCCTGAGCTTCCCTGCCCCGGAAGGGGTCACCCCACACCCAAACCCCCGAGGGTGGGGCTGCAGCAGCCCCTGTGGGCACAGCAGCTCTCGGGCTGTGCCAGCACCAGGGGGATCCCGGAGCTGTGGGGGGTCCCCAGGGCCCCCCAGCTGTGTCCACACCAGTGGGACCCAAGAGCCACAGGGACTTTGTGGCACCCCCAGAGCGGGGGTCCCTGGTGACCCCCGGCTGTGCTGACACCACTGAGATCCCGGCCCCAGAGTGACACAGGGACTTTGTGGCACCCCCGCGGGGAGGGTCCCTGGTGACCCCCGGCTGTGGCACCCCCGTGGGGAGGGTCCCTGGTGACCCCCGGCTGTGGCACCCCCGTGGGGAGGGTCCCTGGTGACCCCCGGCTGTGGCACCCCCGGGGGGAGGGTCCCCGGGACCCCCCAGCTGTGCCCACTCCCCAGGGCTGTCCCTGCCCGTCCCGCGGCTCCTGCTCAGCCGGCAGCGTTCCCGCAGGGACTGGGGACAGAGTGTGCCGTGTGCCAGGCAGGGGACAACATGTGCCACGTGCCCCGGGGCAGGTGCTGCCCCGTCCTCCGCGGGTTTGGCCGCAGGCAGGGCCCGGCAGCTGCCCCGGCCCGGGGGTGTCCTCACCCGTGTCCCCTCTGACGGTGCCGGCTCTGACCCTTCGCTCAGTGGGCACCCGGCCAGCACCGCGTGACGCCGCCGTGGCACGGGCTGGGGGACTCCCACTGGCCACCACCCGCTGGCACCGCACCCGGGTGACACTGAGGGGTGCCCGGACACTGCCACGGGGACCCTCACCCCCGGGGGAAGCCCCCTCCCTGTGGCACCGTGCCAGGCGTGGTTCCCCCACCCATCCCAGGGTCCCCCGTCCCTCCTGAGCAGCGCGTGCCGCGGGTTGCCATCCCTGTGCCCACCGCCCTGGTGTCCCACCACAGGTGCCAGCAGCCCCCCAGGATGGCGGAGGCTCACCAGGCCGTGGCCTTCCAGTTCACGGTCACCCCCGAGGGCTTGGACTTCCACCTGAGCCGCGAGGCCCTGAGGCAGCTCTACCTCGCCGGCATCTCCTCATGGAAGAAGCGCTTGGTCCGCGCCAAGGTGGGTTCGGCCCTCCCGTGCCCCCCACCCTGCCAGCGACCCCCCAGCCCCTCTGACCCCCCCTGTGCCCACAGAACAGCTTCCTGACCGGCGTGTACCCCGCGTCCCCCTCCAGCTGGATGGTGGTGGTCATGGCCACCGCCGGCTCCTGCTACTGCCAGGTGGACCCGTCCCTGGGGCTCATCGGCCGCATCCAGCACTGCCTCCCCCACAGGTGAGGCCACGACACGGGGGGCACGGCCCGGGGCCACGGGGATGGGCCACCGGCCACCTCCTGCCATGGGCACCACCCCTGTGTCCCACCCATGGGCACAGGCCACGCCCTGTGGAGGGACCCCAACCCTCGGCATGGCCAGAGGGACCTGTGGCATCCCTGGAGGGTCCCACCCCGCACATCCCCACCCCATGGGCATGGCCTTATTTGGGGATGTGCCCCAGGAGTCCCACCCATGGGCACAGCCCCATTTGGGGATGTCCCTCACAAGGATCCCCCACCCAGGGATGTCCCCTGGGGGTTCCAGCCCACACATCCCCACTGGACACCCCCCAAGGGGTCCCACCCACGGGCACAGCTCTATTTGAGATGTTCCTCCAGAGGTTCCACCCCATGGGCATAGCTCCACCTGCCCTGTCCCACAGAGGGACCCCAAGCCCCAGGCATGGCCAGGGGGGCTGTGACATCCCCAGACTGTCCCAGCCTACGCCCCCCCCGCCTCGTGGGGACATCCCCAGGGGGTCTCACCCCATGGGCACAGTTGCATTTGGGGACATCCCCAAGGAGTGTCACCCCACTGGCACAGCCTCACTTGGGCACCCCCTCGGGGGGTCCTGTCCCTCATGTCCCCCCTCCCTCATGCCATGTCCCCCTGTGTCCCCAGTGACACGCTGACCCCCCAGGGAGTGTCACCCCACTGGCACAGCCCCACTTGGGCACCCCCTCGGGGGGTCCTGTCCCTCATGTCCCCTCTCCCTCATGCCATGTCCCCCTGTGTCCCCAGTGACACGCTGACCCCCCAGGCCCGCACGGTGGTCAGCACCGTCCTGTTCTCCACGGGGGCTTGGCTGGCGGCCGTGCTGCTCTTCCGGAGCCTGCTCCGCATCCTGCTCTCCTACCACGGCTGGATGTTCGAGCCCCACGGGCACATGAGCCGCAGCACCCGGCTCTGGGTGGTGAGTGGGGCCCACACCTGGCACCTGCTGGGGTGGGAGGTGGGAGCCATGGGTGCTGTGAAAGCTGTGGGTGCTGTGGGAGCAGTTGGAGCTGTGGGAACTGTGGGTGCTGTGGGGTGCCGTGGGTGCTGTGGGGTGCTGTGGGAGCAGTTGGAGCCATGGGAACTGTGGGTGCTGTGGGGTGCCAGGGGAGCAGTTGGAGCTGTGGGTGCTGTGGGTGCCATGGGAGCAGTTGGAGCCTGGGGAACTGTGGGTGCTGTGGGTGCTGTGGGGTGCCATGGGAGCAGTTGGAGCTGTGGGAACTGTGGGTGCTTTGGGTGCCATGGGGTCTGTTGTGGTGGGAGGTGTGGGTACTGTGGGTGCTTTGGGAGCAGTTGGAGCTGTGGGGTGCTGTGGAGTGCTGTGGGACCATTTGGAGCCAAGGGAGTTGTGGGTGCTGTGGGGTGCCATGGAAGCGGTTGGAGCCACAGGAACTGTGGATGCTGTGGGGTGCCGTGGGAGCAGTTGGAGCCGTGGGAGCTGTGGGTGCACTGGGAGCCATGGAAGCTCAGAGCTGTGGGTGCCATGGGAGCTGCTGGAGCTGTGGGAGCCATGGGAGCTGTGGGAGCCATGGGAGCTGTGGGAGCCATGGGAGTTGTGGGTGCCATGGGAGCTGTGGGTGCCATGGGAGCTGTGGGAGCCATGGGAGCTGTGGGAGCCATGGGAGCTGTGGGAGCTGTAGGTGCTGTGAGTGCCATGGGTACAGTGGGAGCTGTGGGTGCTGTGGGAGCTCTTGGAGCTGTGGGTGCCATGGGTACAGTGGGAGCTGTGGGTGCCATGGGCACAGTGGGAGCTGTGGGTGCTGTGGCAGCCGTGGATCCTCACCCCATCCCTCCTCCTCCCCCTCAGGCACTGATGAAGATCATGTCCATCCGCAAGCCCCTTCTCTACAGCTTCCAGAGTTCCCTCCCCAAGCTCCCGGTGCCCCCCGTGAAAGCCACCATCGCTCGGGTATGCCACTCCCATGGGGCTGAGGGGTCCCCCCGTGGCGTGGCAGTGACGGGGGTCACCCATGTCCCCTCCCCGCAGTACCTGGAGTCGGTGCGGCCACTGCTGGACGATGACAAGTACGCAGAGATGGCGGCGCTGGCCAAGGAATTCCAGGAGAAGACGGCGCCGAGGCTCCAGCGGTACCTGCGCCTCAAGTCCTGGTGGACCACCAACTACGTGAGTGTGGGGGGTCACCTGGGGCAGGGGGACCCCCTCGGGTGTTTGGGATGCTGAGCTGGTGTGCCCTCAGCAGCATGAGGAGGGATTTGGGGTGTCCTGGCTGGGGCAGTAGGGGCAGGGGGTCCTGTGCCCTGTCATTGTCACCCTGCCCTGTTTGTGCCCTCGGTCCCTGTTCCCCACCCTGCTCCCTGTCCTCTCTCGCTGCCCATCCCCGCTCCTGTTCCTTGTACCTGCCCTTCTCCCTGTCCCCTATCCGTGTCCCTGTCCCCTATCCGTGTCCCTGTCCCCTATCCGTGTCCCTGTCCCCTATCCATGTCTCTGTCCCCATGTCCCTGTCCCCTATCCGTGTCCCTGTCCCCTATCCAATGTTCCCTTTCCCTGTCTCCTGTCCCTGCTCCCTATCACCATCACCATCCCTGTCTCCTGTCCCCATCCTCTGTCCCCTCTCCCTGTCCCTTCCCCCCCTCCCTCTCTTCTGTCCTTGCCCCCATCCCTGTCTCCTCTTGTTGTCCCTGTCCCCTATCCCACATCCCTCTCCCTGTCACCTGTCCCTGTTCCCTATCTCCATCCCTGACCCTGTCCCTGTCCCCTCTTCCTTTCCCTGTTCCCTTGCCCTCTGTCCCTATCCCTTCCCCTGTGCCCTGTCCCTGTCCTCTATTCCTTTCCCTATTCTCTGTGCCCTGTCACCTGTCCCTGTTCCCTATCTCCATTCCTGCCCCTGTCCCTGTCCTCTCTTCCTTTCCCTGTGCCCTGACCTCTGTACCTATCCCTTCCCCTGTGCCCTGTCCCTGTCCCTGTCCCCGTCCCCGTCCCTGTCCCCGTCCCCATCCCCGTCCCTGTCCCCGTCCCTGTCCCCGTCCCCGTCCCCGTCCCTGTCCCCGTCCCCATCCCCGTCCCGTCCCCGCAGGTCAGTGACTGGTGGGAGGAGTACGTTTACCTGCGCGGCCGCAGCCC
>JAWWLZ010000777.1:0-10316 GCA_035041345.1 Poliocrania exsul | reverse complement strand
GCCTATCCCGTATCGGCCTTTTTAGCCACCAGCACGCTTGCAGCAAGCGTGGGTAGTGCCCTTCCCAAATCTTCGTTTGCGAAGCCTAGCCATGATGATGATGACTTCTACACTTACTGACGACAAATTATAAGGAACACAATATTATAGTGTTCCAATCAACTAAATTTTAGTTGTGTTAACTCATATTTTTATGTTGAGATTGTAGTTATCATTCTACTGGTTAGGTATGGTACCACCTTTCACAAGCAACTCAGCCAAATGTTCTCTCCAAAACCTAAAAAGGTAGATAAATGCAGATGCAGAACTGGCTGTTCTAAAAATATGCCTGGCTGTCTTGCTTGCCAGGAATTGAGAATTGGTATTTCCCTCAGGAAACCAGCAAAGCTTGAAAAGTCAGTACATATCTTACTTATACTGGTCTGGTGACTATTTAAATTTTTTCTCAAAGGTTTTAAAGCAAAGCAGACATAGAGAGTTAGAAGAATACGGTGACATCTCTGGTGAAGGAATAACCCAGCATATGAAATGATTATTTAAATAATTGCTTGTCATTATACACTGGGACCTGTCTGAGATTCCACTTAGCCTCTGTTAGTTTTAATACTTAGTATATGGTGTTCTAACTTGTACATATTGCATGTATCTGTATTTTATATATAAAAGAGAAAATTATGTTTTTTCTCTTGGTGATTTGAAGGATTCTTAAATTGATGAATTAACTCATTCTATTGTTACTAATAAATTTTAAACATATTTGCTTTCCATCTTAAGTGATTAAACAAGCTAATGTGGATAAAAAGTAGCAAAGCTAAGTTTGCATAAAAGCTTAAGGCATGGTTCAAAGTATAGCTTTGCTCTGAAAAATCCATATAAAAACCCAATGAAAAAACCTGTTTTTGCTGTGCCTTGGTTCTGACATGAGATACACTCTCTGTAGTCATGTAGAGAGATGGGGTAGGGGAAGTGTTTTGGTTTTTTTGTTTTGTTGAGGGGTTTTGTGTGTGTGTGTGTGTCGGGTTTTTTTACAAATAAAATTGCCAGGCACACAAACCAAACCTCGGCTCCTTTAATCACCCAGCATTATTCCTTGTTTGCATCTCACTTCTTGTAACAAAAGTTCTCCCTGCCAAACAGTGTTCTCATTACAGTTGTGTAATCCCATTTTTGAAAGGTATGCCCTTGGTGACATCTCTGCAAGATGAGCTCAGGTTGCATAAGCAACCAACTGTCTCTCTTAAGTGGATTCTAATCAACAAGTCTGCACAAGTAACTATAATCCAGTTTGTTTGTGCTCTCCCTCACTTTTTTAGCTGAGCCAGTCAGAATAGTAAGTGTGCAAAATATTCAGGCATGAATCATCACAAGAGTTAATCTGCTTTCCTTTCAAATCCTACAGAAATGGTGAGCAAGACTGTTCTGTCACTTTTCAGAATTAAACCATGCCTTGAAGTAGAATTGTCCAGTCTATACTCAGTGTGAAATTTGCTTGCTTTTCTAGCACTTTTACACTTGCTCAGCCTAGATACACTCGAAAACAAATTCTTTCACTTGCATCATCTAAAGCTTTGTTTATTCTGTTTCAATTGGCTTGACTTTTGCTCAGACAATTCAGGAAGTCTCAGAGAGTTGCACAGGTCCCATGCATAGGTGTAATTTAGGGTGTCCCTGAACAATCATGATTATTTGCAAGATCATTTTAATAACTCCTCAAGAGGCCAAACAAAATCTCTTGTTCGTGCATCAAATAGAGAATTCTACAACTTAAAAGTTTATTTTAGATCAAAACTGCACATTATATACAGACACACAAATACTTGCCTTTTACTCCTAGCTCACAAAGGTTGAGCTGCCACAATCCTCAGAAGATCCAACATGAAGTACACAGAGATAAATTTGCCACAAAAATCTAAGTAATCAAGTATGCTCAAGCTCTAAAGTGCAATGTACATTTAAAGGAACATTATAAATATAATTTAGTTTAATTAAATTGTTTAAATATTTTCAAATTATATATTCACTTTTTACTTTGGCCAGTTTGAATGTTTAAACCAGACACTTGGAGTCATCTAGTAGCTTTATTCTCTAGTTGAGGAAAAGATCTGCATATTGTCATAAGATTATAAAGGGATATGCTGTATTCAAATCCTGTATAAAGTCAATTATTAAAGACAAATTTCACCGGGTTAGACTTTACAGACAAGTGAGACATGGTTTAAATGGTATTTATTTTAAATTAATTATTATGGACATTTCTGTGAACTTTTTACCTTTTTCTTCTCCCTTATTGATACCTTCTGTTTGAATTCTGTTTGCTTCAGGAAGGAAGCAAAACCAAGAGCATTTTATTTTTTATGATATTTTCTAAAGAAGACAAAAAATCATAGTAGATGTGACTTAGTTATGAAGAATTTCTTCACCTCTGCATACCTGATGGGAACACTGTATTAAGTGAAGATCATTTGGGTTGTGGGGACATCAGGCATAGAAGAGTTGTGATAAATTCCCATTAGATTCTAGTGGGCTATAAAAATATAAATATATTAAAAAGACATAATTAAACTTTATATTCTAATGACATTTCTACATTAAGGAAATATAACTGGTGCCAGAAAAGTGACAAGGAAAAATGAGTATGTACCAAAAGGTTCACATTTACTCACACTTAACTCAGACACTGCTTGTTAGTTTAGGAAACTCAACAAAACTGTGTAAGAGTGAGGTGTTGGCTTGTACATCATCAGTAAAATCAACCAGAATTTACGAAATCTCTCTTGGGGATATATAACACATAAAGAATAGAAAATGACTTCAGACTGAGTTTTCAAAAATGATCTTAGCATAGGAAATTATCAGTATTTCTATATATCAAACAGAACATAAAGACAAATAGAAGTACATCTATCAGGTCTGTAAGGATTATATACTCAGATCTCTAGTTGTTTTTATAATGGAATAATAAAGAAAAGCCCTATTGGAAAATTAAATATATTGCTATGTATTATATAAACACTTTGAACGTAAAACTTTGATTTTTATTTTTTTTTTCAGAATACAGCTTCCCTTTTCCTTTACATTTAAAAAGGTTTCTTACAAATTCTTAGTTCACAAATATTGTTAAGATATTTCATCATTTGTCTTCTTCTAAATTGGAGTGATTGAAATATATAAATCACAAAATCACAGACTATTCTGAGTTGGAAGGGACCCACAGGGATCATCGAGTCCAACTCTCAAGTCAAGGGCCCACACAGGGGATTGAACCCATGACCTTGGCATTATTACAACCAAGTTTTAACCAACTGAGCTAATCTCAATAATGCATCTTCTCCTTAATTCTTACTAACAAGCTGATATTGGGGCACTGTTCAGAGCACTCCAGTGCTTAAAATTTTACTCTATAAACAGGGATAGTAATCCACAGTAACTAAAAAAACCCCTTCCTACAAACACACTCTAAACATAAGCCACATTATTCTAGTGCTTACTTTCTTTCTGAAAGACTTTTAAAAAAAAACAAAACACAAACATAAACCAACCAACCAACCAAAAAGTCACTAAAACAGTGAAAATAAAAATCTAGGAAGTGGAGAGCATTGTTTTCAATTGTTTGGTCAATTACCTAACCTGGGTTAAAATAGACATTTTCTTCAAAAGATTGTATTTACCTGGAAGTCAAGATTTTTTGGAAAACACTGAGATACAACCTTTTCAGTTAGCTCTACCCATAGGTATTCAACAGACAGTGTAACCCTTTCCCTGCTGAGGATGCAATGGATCTGAACCAATCACTTCTGCTGCTGGAGAGTGGCAGTACCCATAAAAATGGATATGCATGTGCATCATTCCTACTGTGCTCTACAGATTTTTGTAGTGCTAAAGTGTTCCTTCTGGGGTTTCTTTTGCCTCGTTGGTGCTGTCTGTTGTAGGGATGCCATCTGCAACGGTATGGATGATTCTCTTGGTCCTGGAGTTTAGTCCATTCCCTAGGAGAAAATGTGCTCCCCACTTTCCCTGACCACCTGGTCCCCGAGAGCCTCTGAAAAGGACACAGAGACCACCAGAGAGGGAGAAGAAGAAGAGAGTGTTTATTGCTAGTCAGGGGTTTATATGGGCCTTGGAGGGATTCAAAACCCACCAACAGAAAACAAGAGGGGATTTGACTCTGGGCCAATGGGAGTAAGGGGATTTACATTCAATAGGAGAGGCGTTCAGGTAACAGGCATGTCACAACCTTCCTCCAGAGCCCTGAGATAACAGGGAATTCTGGGAAGGAGAAACAGTGACTTTGCACAAGGACATTGTACATTCAAACAGCATTAAAAACATCAGTTGCTAAAGCATTATCAATGTCTTGTGGATCTTCTTCGAAAATCCATTTCTGGCAGGACTTCTCCAATCTAGATATCATAAATCTATTCCTACACTAAAGTAAATGAGGTAAAGGGAAAAACTAAATCTCACTGACTCTGCAATTATCTAGTGTGTCAGGGACCAGAGTCGTGTCTAAGGCACTGTCATGTTTGGTCCGTGGCTGTGCTCATGGACATGACAATGGAAAACATTGTATAGTTTCAGTGTGGGGAGATTAACCTTGAAGAAAGAAACGTGAGATTAGTGTAACATCAAACTGGTGGGAACTTGGCCTTTGCCAAAGGAACAGCAGAGCTGCTGCCAGCCTGGAGTCAGGACTTGTGGGTACAGAAAAATCAAAGGTGAGCAATTCAGATCTATATAGACCCTGTGAGACTGAAGGTAAATATCAGCTGAGAAGCAAAAAGGCCACAGCTGCTGTTGTCTGGTAAAGGAGAAATCACTCCCTAGGAGTTCTTAGCAACTCCCCAGAAGTTTCTCATGAGAACTCCTCAGGTTTCCCACAGGACACCGGAGATGTTCCTGAAAACAGACAGGATGATTTCACCAAAACTGGACTTGTGAGATATGGATTATAACCAATTGGGATTTGTATATTGATGGTGTGAGATTCAATTTAGCCAATGGAATGTAGCCTTAACCCTATATAAACTGTGTGCAGTGTGTAATAAATGGCATTCACTTGATCACATTGGTGTGGTGCGTGGTGTCCTTTTCCTCCGCATTATTTATTGTTTACTTTAAGGACCCTGAGCTGTTCCAGCCTCGGCTGCTGTGCTGGCCATGCACAGGCTGATGCTGCAGCATCAGGGGCAGGATGTGTTGTTTGGTATCACAAGTAGCAGGATACATTTGCTTTGCTGTTGTAACTGTGTTATAGGGAGAAATTTGCTTTGCCACCTCAGTTGTGGTTTAGCATCTTTATTTTGTGAGCAGGAATCCTCCTGAACCTGTAACAAGTGGCACTACCACAAACTTCCTAGTCTGCATTAACCCTACAAGAACAGCTGTGAAATGGGCATATCCCCACCACAAACAGCCAGGAATTTTGAATGCTTGAGTTTTTCCCACTACTTGGTAAACATTATATGTATGCAAAAACCTTACAAAGAAAGCCTGATAATGAATTCTACAAAATATTTAAATGAAGAATTTCCTGATTATGTTCAGCACTCTGCATGCATTCTGCTTTACAACCATTTCACATATTCTCTTTAAAGTCTTAAATTGTTTCCCATCATTTAGAGTTATGTCATGCAACCCTTTGCTCATTTCTTTGAGTGTAAGTGAAAAGCAACATCACTTTGAATAATGACAAGTACTGCAACAGAACTAGTAATGGGTAATTTTAGAGAACTTTTGATTGTGCCACAGGATTCTTTTGCTCTATTTACTTTTCCCCTAACTAAAATATATTCTACTAGCCTTAATTACAAACTACTACTTAATTATAAACTGCCCAGTCTATGTTTACCTAACTTTCATATTTAACTTATAGGGTAAACCATCTGATTGCTGTAGTTCCCCAGACCTCATATTTTGTTCATATATTCTGGGTTCCAGTAATTTCTGAGTTAAAAAAATTGGTGCAGAGATCATGTACAAAAGATCATCCAGAGAAGGCAATGCATCTTTTTTGCTTCTTTTACTCTTGAAATTTTAAAAAACTTACAAATGCTGAGATTGAAAACATTTATTTAGTATCTGTGTCTGTGTATTTTATTATGGAAATGTACCTGAAATGTGCACTGCTTTTCAGTCAAGTTAACAATTGCTTTTAAAAGTGACAAAAATGCATGTCTGCTCTCAAGGAGATGCATTTTGCTGGATCATCAAAGAAAATTCTGCAGTCTCTGATATCAAAGGAGTAATGGTATGAAAATAGCAACACTTCATTGTAGAAAAATGTACAAATGAATGGAAAAAAATGTGCCCTTTAAGTAGCAACACATTAACAAAAATCATCCTATGCAGACCTGAGACATCCCAAATTTCAGAAGATTCAACACAAACCCTCTGCTCCAGGGTGAACAAAAGACTTCTCCCACCAGTTAGACCAAACCATAATGACCCAAGCTGTGTTTAATGAAGATTCTCCACAAAGTCCAGAATATCTGCAGGTGAGTCCTTCTGCAAGAATGAACATCAAATAAAAATGAAGATTTTAAGCCAGTAATTTTTGTTGGTCTTTTCTACAGATGGTCTATGAGAAACTTTGTACTTCATCTCCCTCCAGTGAGATCATCCTCTTTAACTACAGAATTTAATGTGATGATAAAAATAAGCATGGTAAGGCTATGCTGTATGATCAGCTAAGGAGATTGAGACAGTGTAGGGTTTCTCAATAGAAAATTATAAAATACTAATGAAACACAATAAAGTTGTTTTACACCTACTTTAACAGATTTAATTCACTTGCATGTCCCTTTTTCTTTACTGTAGGCACATCCACTTGGGCTTATTTTGGTAAGACATTCGAACTCTGCCAAGGACTCTGGTGCATGTTTTTGAGCCTTACCTTGTCATTTTAACAGTGCTTTTCCATTCCCGTGTGATTTCTAACATACAAAATGCCATCTCCTCTGATCATCTCTGCACTCTTAGACACTCTGCACTTAATGACAGAAGTGTTCAAAAGCAAACTACTACAGATCTGATGAGTCTATCTCACAGCAGAACCTCATCAAGTTTCATGACTGCCAGTTGGCAGTTTTGTGTATAAGTTGGAATGTACATAATGGTACAGTGATTTCTTTTTTCTATACATTATCCTTAGGGACTGTGAAAGTTGCATGTATTTCAGTTTTGATAGTACAGAGGTCTGGTCATGTTCGGGCCAGGATAAGATAAGCTGCAAATGTTTGCATAGGATTTTTACCCATGAACCCTGCCTGGCTCCCATCCACGTACATCTTCCCAAGTGCTGGTGTGCCATGTGTGTCGTGTGTGCCACGTGTCCCATGTGCGCCTTGTGTCCTGTGTGTGCATGTGTTCTGTGTGTCACATGTATCCCATGTGTGCCATGTCCTGTGTATCCCTGTGTCCTGTGTGTGCCCATGTCACCATGTATCCTGTGTGTCCCATGTGTGCCATGTCCTGTGTGGGCCATGTGTCCCATGTGTGCTGTGTCTCATGTGCCCCCATATGTCACCATGTGTCCTGTGTGTCCCACGTGTCCCACGTGTGCCATGTCCTGTGTGTCCTGTGTGTGCCATGTGTTACATGTGTCACATGTTTCACGTGCCCCATGTGTCACCATGTGTCCTGTGTGTGCATGTGTCTTGTGTGTGTCCCATGTGTCCCCGTGTTTTCCTGTGTGTACCATGTGTCCTGTCTGTTCCATATGTCTCGTGTCTTGTCTGTCCTGTGTGTCCCCATGTTTCTTATCTGTCCTGTGTGTGCTGTGTGCCCTGTGTCCTGAGAGTCCCTGTGTGTGCCCTGTGTCCGATGTATCTCATGTGTTCCATCTGTCACACGTGTCCTCATGTGCCCTGCATGTTCCATGTGTCCTGTCTGTCCCATGTGTTCCGTCTGTCCCGTGTGTCCCCACCTGTCCTGTGTGCCCTGTGTCCTGTGAGTCACTGTGTGTGCCATGAGTCTTATGTGTCTCGTCTGTCCCACGTGTCCCCGTGTGCCCTGCGTGTCCCGTGTGTCATGTATGTCCCATGTGTTCCGCGTGTTCCATGTATCCTGTCTGTCCCGCGTGTCCTGTGTGTCCCCATGTGTCCCATCTGTCCCCATGTGCCCCATGTGTTCCGTTTGTGCCGGGTGTCCCCGTCTGTCCCGCGTGTCCTTCTCTGTCCCGTGTGTGCCGCCTGTCCCCGTGTGTCCCTATGTGTCCTGTCTGTCCCGTGTGTCCTGCCTGTCCCGCATGTTCCCTGTGTCCTTTCTGTCCCGTGTGTCTCGCGTGTCCCGTGTGTCTCGTCCGTCCTGTCTGTCCCGTCCGTCCCTGTCTGTCCCCATGTGTCCCGTTGGTCTCGTCTGTCCCGTCTGTCCCCGCGTGTCCCATGAATTCCGTCTGTCCCATGTGTCCCATGTGTCCCGTGTCTGTCCCGTGTATCCCGCGTGTCCCCGTGTGCCCCGTTCCTCTCCCGCTGCCGTTCCCAGGGGCAGGAAGGCCGCTCCATCAAGACAAACCCCAGCTAAACCCGAGGACGAAGCACAGAGCCGAAGCTCTCGGACCCACCTCTCCGCCCCGCCGCAGTGACCAGGCCGGCCTGCGCGGGGCCGGGCGGGCCGTTCCACGCAGTGTCTACGCCCGGCTCTGGCCGCGGCCGGGAGCGCCCGGCGCCGGAGGGGAGGAGGCGGCAGCGCAGGGTGGGGAGCGGGAGGGCGGCCCGGAGCGGTGCGGCTGTTCCGCAACTACAGCTCCCGCAGCCCCTCGCGGGGAAGGGGCGGGCCGGGGCGAGGCGGCGGTGGGCGGGCGGTGTGTGCCGGCTCCGCGCTCCGCTCCCCGAGCGTGGGCAGCGAGGAAGGAAAGGAGGCCGAGGGGTTCCGGGCCCCACGCGGCCCTCGCACCGCGGGAGCGGCGCAGGGGAGAGCGGAGCGTCCCCGCCCCACGGAGGCGCCCGGCGGGCTGGCCCGCAGGTAAGGGCTCCGGGCCCGGGCAGGGAGCGGCGAGGGCCGGGGAGACAGAGGAAGGGTGTCCCGGACACGGAAACCCGAGCGGCCAGGCGGGGCGGGATCGCGGTTCCTCGGGCTGCAGGAGCGGCCCGGCCGGGCGCGGAGCAGGAAGGGCGGCGGGGCCCGGGCTGGGGGAAGCCGCGCCCGGCCCAGGCCCTTCCTGCGGGCCCTGCCGTGCGCCCCCCGGGCTAAGGGAGAGGGGAAGGTGTGCGGGCAGCCCCGCTGGGTGTGTTATGTGTGTTTCGGTGCCCGCTCCGAGCTCGGAGCACACGGCACCGCGCCCGCTTGGGCAGGGCGTGCCCCTCTGCAGCGAGCTGCGGGAGCGCCCGGGAGGGCTCGCCAATGCTCGGGCGTTCGAGGAGGTTTATTCACTTCGGAACACGTTTCTTTATTTTTAGAAGACCTTGTTGCTATAATTGTAAAGAGGCTGTTAATGATAAGAGAGATGGGCGCATTCGTGAGTTTGGAAGGAGCCTGAAAACAGCTCTGGACTGTAATATCCTTCCTCGTGTTTTAAGTGATTTCCAGTTTGAATCCCAACATGACGCTTTGAAGGGTGGTGTTACCTATTTCACTGATAATAAATGCATTTTGTAGACGAAGCACTACTGCGTTGAATTTGTATGATCTACTCGGTGACTCACTCATTTGGGAGAGACTTACAGACATTTTGGGCTTGAAATGAGGAAGGTCTAGGATCAGTTTTATCCCTTTAAAGTATCAATGTTATCATCCACTGTCTGTGGAGATGTGTATGAGGAGGTTATTATAAATTTCCTGTAAGATTAAATCAATGCTTGTCTGTTTGTTAAACATTCATTATGGCTTGATTGTAAAGCAAGTTAATGAAATACATTGGAGCCCAGTAGCAGTTATCTTCTTAATATTCAGCTATTTCCTTGGTTAATACAATTGCTTAGCAATGGTGTAAGAATAGATGAAAGGTGTGGTAGCAGCACAAGGTCGTTTGACGTACATGACATGCTTTTGCCTTTGTTTCTGTCACTTGGGTTTGGCGATAGTTACCTTACCATGCAGTCTGTTTTACCTGAACTGAATTCTTGGCTGTTAACTGAGAACTTGTGAATAGAAGACAGTTGTGTGAAGTGTGTCAGGTGTAAGCTTGTTGCCCTAAATATCTTCTTGTGAACTGACTCCAAAGGAGATTAGTTTGTTTTTTTTTTCCTTTTTTCTGCAGAGTCTCATTGTCTTGTATCAAAACTAGCGTGGCCAGCAGGCCCGGGGCAGTGACCCTTCCCCTGGACTCTGCATTGGTGAGGCCACACCTTGAGTGTTGTGTTCAGTTCTGGGCCCCTCAG
>JAWWLZ010000776.1:0-10321 GCA_035041345.1 Poliocrania exsul | reverse complement strand
TTCTGGCCAGGTGGGGGTTGGTCTCTTCTCCCAGGCACTCAGCAATAGGACAAGGAGGCACGATGGGCTCAAGCTCTACAAGGGGAAATTTAAGTTGGATATGAGAAAAAAATTCTTTCCAGAGAGAGTAATCAGGCATTGGAATGGTCTGCCCAGGGAGGTGGTGAATTCACCACCTCTGGAGGTTTTTAAACTCAGATTGGATGTGGCACTGAGTGCCATGGTCTGATAAATGGACTGGAGCTGGACCAAGGGTTGGACTTGATAATCTCATAGGTCTTTTCCAACCCAATCGATTCCATGATTCTATGACCCTCCCGGGGGTTCCCCCCTTACTTGCTTCCCCTTCAGGCTTCCGGGGGTCCCCCAGCCCTGCTATCTCCCCGCTCTGCTCTCCTCCCTCTAGGGACACCCCCCATACTCAGCTCTGCCAAGGGGTCCCCAAACCCACTGTGTCATGTCCATCCGTGTCCCCCAGCCCAGCTCTTGCCCTGACGGTCCGAGGCTGGTGATGGGGGCAGCGGTGCCTGACCCAGGAACACCAACCCCCACCTGGGGGAGATCCGCATCCCCCCGCCCACTGCTGGGGCTCTGCCAGGAACTGCCACCGGGACCTCCCAAAACCCACATCTCAGCCAACCCTTAATATCTCCCCAAAGAGCATTTGCAGCTTATCTTTATTGTCCTGAAAGACACAAACATTCTCCCTCCAACTCCACACAGAAGAGGAAAAAAAAAACCGACCAAGATGTTCAGGACAAGTTCCCCTTTCCTGGACGCATGCGCTGTGGGGGATGCACGATCCCGAGCCTATTCCTGTTCCTGCCCTGCCTTTATCCCCTCACCATCCTCGTGCCCCCTCCCATTTCTGCTTCATTAATGTAAACAATTTTCTGCTGAGAGAAAGGACTTCACCCCACAAGCCTATGAGGTTTTACAGTGAAGACCCGTTATTACACACAGCACACAGTTTATATAGGGTTAAAGCTACATCCCATTGGCCAAACTTGAGTCTCACACCACCAGGCCAGAACCTTTAATTGGTTAAAAACCATATCTCACAAGTCCAATGTTTATATTATCTCATCCTCAATGTTTTCAGGTACATCTCCAGAGTTCAGAGAGAAAGTGTTGTAGTTTTGATGTAAATTCTCTCCCTGCCATTAACTCCCCATGCCATTAGTTAACAAAAGAAGTAGTTAACTACTGCCAATTCCTTTTGATCGTTTTGGGTGGGGGAGACTGGGGAAAAGTGTGGTGGGAAACGGGCTTGGTCTGTCTCTTTTGTTCTTGGGGACTACACACAGCTCTGGCAGTGTGTGCTGCTGTGGGAGAGAAGCCATTGCTCCTGCTCCTTGCTGCTACCGTGGAGTAAGCCAGTTTTTTTCTTGCCACTGCTGTTGCTCCTGGTTTCGGCATTGGGGTCCCGGTCTCTGCTCCAGCCTCACCGTCGCTGGCAGCGTCACGGCTGCCCCTCCCCCCCCACTGCGGCAGCGACCCAAGAAAGAGGAGTCACAGCTGTTTTTTTTCCTGGGAACTATCATCATCCTTCCATCTTTCCTCCTTCGTTTGGGACAAAGGACAGAGAGAGAGAGAGAGAGAGAATTCATCTGAGTCCTCACCGCTCATCTCTGCAAAGACTGAGAACTCACCCTGCAGCTAGCCCAGGTGTGACACTATCTCTGTCCATAAATATAACTTTTCCAGGAGGAACCTACTGTTTTTGGGGGTTGTTCTGTTTTGTTTTTACTTGTGGTATTGGGGGGAGGAATTTGCTCTGGTCTGTTTACAGTTATATCTACATATACATACATACATATATATATACACACACACAGTAGTTAAGAATAGTTATCCTTCTTTTATGTATTTTCTAATTGAAGTTCCTTTTCTTAAATTTAATAAAGAGTGACGTGATTATTGTGGAGGAATCCTCTCCTCTGCTTTTTGGTAAACATTTCGGTTTTTTCCCTCAAACCAAGACAGAATGTCGAGGCATTCTCATGAGAAAACTTCTAGGGAGTCATTGAAAGCTCCCAGGGAGTGATTCTCGTCTAACGAACAACAGCAGGTGTGTGTCCTTGTTAGCTGATATCTGTTCCAGTCTAATGGAGTTGGTGCAGGTTGGATTGCTCACAAACCCATTTTCTGAAAGAAAGCTGTCAACAAATCCTGTCTTTTTATTTTGAGTGATCCAAACCTGCTTCATAGACTTGTGAACCAGATTAACAACACAATGCAAAATGCAAAGGAAGAAAATTGAAGCAGCTACAAAAACTACAATCGTTAGGCCTTCTTTCAAAAAATCAAAGAACCAACCATTAAATCCCAACTTTTTCAACCAATCATCAAAAGCAGATGTTGTTACAATCAGCTTTCTCATGTTGTCCTTCAACTGTCTCAAATGTGCATAAATGGACATAGAATGGTCTGATAAACTCAGGCAGCACATTCCATCAAATTCCTCACACCCAAGGCCTTGAGCTAAAAGCTGTGCTGAAAGCAAGGAAAATCAAAAGCAACTCATATTTTGCAATAATGCATGCCTAATATTGTCTACATCAGTGGTAAGCTCTTTTAATATTCTTGAGGTTATGTTCTACCAGTTACCTAGTGTCTTGGTTAACTCTAAGGCCTTTGTGGCTCCTACTGTAGTTCCACACTGTTTTATTCATGAGTTTTGCCATAGAGGGTTTTAACATGGTCAGTCTACCTAAATAGCATGGACCTTCAACAGGATAGCTGGGTATCCCTGGCCTGTCTCGTTGGCGATGGTAACCCAAATGTTCTACTCAGGCTGTGTGTTAGCAGCAGGATGACTTGCTGCAATCCTAACACACATGAGAAACGTGAACCCTTTTGGCCATTGTCTGTCACTGTGGTATTGCATTTCTGTTTCCACAGCTTGATCCATTTGATTGGTACCCATCGTGTTCCAGAATCTGTAAGCATACATATCCATGACCAGTAAGTTTAAATTCCACTGGACCCTCCCATTGTCCTGTCTGGGGATTTTTAAACCTTACCAAGGTTTTCTCTTGAATGGTTAAATCTGAAATCAAGGATTTACCATGAACTAACATTGGAGGTTCTACTCTGGTACCTGTAAATCTCAAGTAATTTAAAACATATAGGGCTTTATGAAGCCTTTCAGCAGGCATACTCCCCTGTTCTCCCCCCTTTTGTTTTAACAAAAGGTCTTTTAGGGTACGGTGTGCGCGTTCAATCATCGCCTGACCTGTGGGGTTGTGGGGTATGCCTCTAAATGTGCTGAATGCCCCATAGATTACAAAAATCAAAAAATCATTTGGAACTAAATGCTGGACCATTATCTGTCTTGATAGAGTGAGGGCCTCCTAAACCAGCAAAACACATGTAAAGATGTTTGATGACATCATGTTGTTTCTCCTGTTTGTGCAGTAGCCCATATGGCCATGGAAAATGTATCAATGCACACATGAAGGTATTTCAAACGACTAAATTTGGAAAAGTGCGTCACATCCATTTGCCACAATTCTAAGGACTGTAGTCCTTTGGGATTAACTCCCACTCCTAGGCCTAGATCTAATCTCTCACAACCAGGGCAAGATTTTACAATCCCTTGAGCATCATGTAAGGAAATGTGAAACTGTCGTGCCAACACCTTTGCAGACTGATGGAAAAAGGAATGGGATTGCCTTGCCTGGCCAAAACTGTCCAAAGGAGGACCAGTCCATGCTGGGGCTGTTACTCAAGCATCAGTTCTGTTGTTTCCTATTGCAAGATCCCCTTTCATTAAATGGCTACGCAGATGAGTAATAAAATAGGGTTCAGTTCTCTGGTTCAGCAATTGTAACAGATGTAGCAAAAGCTCATATAATTTTGTGGTTTTCACCTCTCTAAGCATAGCTTGTTCCAGTCATAGTACAACTCTTACCATATATAATGAATCTGAGACAATATTCATTGGTCTGTGATGCCAAGTTTGAATAGTCCACACTACAGTTTTAAGTTCTAGTGTATGTAAGGAATCTTGAGGCTGACCCTCAATGATGTTCTCATGCCACTGGCCATCAACAGTTTGCCAAGTACTAACAGCTTTGTGAGAATTCTTTCCTGCATCAGTGAGAACTGTTTCCCCTTCTACAGGAGCCTCAGATCATTCAGGAGCCTGCTCAAAAGCCTGATCTTGCAATAAAGCAAGCAGCTTGTGAGGAGGATAGTGACTTGTAATCACACCCCCAAATCCTGCAAGAGCCACCTGGAATGGCATTGAAAGTCGCAGTAACCATTCCAAATAATTTTGCACAATGGGAACAATAACGGTCTGAGGATCTAAGCCTGATATCTCCTGACAGCGAGCTCGGCCCTTAACAATCAGCTGAGATAACAATTTAATTTGAGGCATAACTGTCTTTTTAGGCTGAATTGACAAAAATACCCATTCTAGCACCCTCAATGGATTAGAACCAGATTTCTGCCATTGTGTTTTTAAGGCAGAAGGATGCTTTCTTGTTTCCAAATATTCCTCTACATTTTGAACTTGTCCTGAATTAATGATCATCAAAATAAAGGGACAGCCCTCTGCCATATGGGCAGCGTGGCAGTTTTCAATTTTTTCCTGAATTGTCTGAAGCGCTTGCTTCTGCCTACAGCCCAAATACCTGAGATTCCCAGCCCATGTAGAAGTACCAAGTAGACAAACTAATGGCTCCAGATCATCAATGGTAATTCCACATAGAGTTCTGACCCACTGTATATCTCCTACCAACCTCTGGACATCAGTAAGAGTGTGAACATCCCTTCCTCCTCTTCTTCCTCCTTTCTTTCACTTCCATGCACTAATATAGATATTATTATGTGAATATAATATATATTATATATTATCTATATTATTCTATCATTATTATACTTACTAAAAGATTAATATTGTATTAAAATATTAATAAAATATTCTTTTAAATAGCAGTTAAATTATATTTTTATTATATTGACATTGCATAATCTATTTATTTATTTGTAATTTTGTATATTTTATATATTTATATTTATAAAAAATAATATTTTAAATAATAGTTAAATTCTGATTCTTTGTTTATATTTCCATTGCATATTTTTAAATTTTTATTTACTTATTATTTTTATATTTTATATATATTTATATGTTTTATATATTTATGTATTTTTATTTATTTATTTTAATAATTTATTTTTATTCACTTATTAATTAAATCTATATTTATTTTACTTTCCACATATTAAATCTATTCTTAATGAAAGTATTCATTATTATATTGTTGTTGATCACTTATCATCCCACGTGCCCTGTGACCCCCATGTGCCACAGAACCAACCCCACTGTGCCCCCAGCCCCCAGCCCTTGCTCTGCAGAGTATTGCCAGAGGAACAGGAAACCTTTGCACAGACCCCCAAAACCTCAGGGAGAGGGATCAGGGCACAAAATGGGGCTTAAATGAAGCAAAGCTGCTTTTTATCCCAACAGCCCTTGGACAGTCCCACCTGGGGGGTGCTGGGGGTGTTGTTCACCCGTCTCCACTCCTGCCCTGCCCTCACTCCAACCCACACTGGCTGCAGGTTCCTGCCTAGAACAGCCTTGGGCTTCTCCTGGCAAATGGAGGTGACCACTTGTTCCAAAACTCTCTCTGGGGAGAGTTTCATGGGATGCAAAGCCACTGAGGAAATGGGAATCCCAAATCCACGAGTGTCCCTGTGCCCTGAACACCACCCCAAACCCTCCTCACCTCTCTGCCCACCTGAAACCCAGGACTTTGGGGTCCTTTCCAAGCCTCCTCCTCTCTATTTCCCATTTCTGTCTCATTCTGGAGCATCACCAGCTGACAGGCCTGATCTTCACAGCTTCTCTTGCCACCAGCCCACTTTTCCAATTCCTTGCAGAGCCAGGAGCTGAGGGAGCTCAGGGGGTGCAGCAGCCTGGGACACAGGGCTGGAGTGGAGCACCTGGAACCTCCTTCAATGGGCTCAGTTTGCAGCCCTTGGCAGGGCTGGGAGTCGGTGGCCATGGGACCCTCCAGCCCTCGGCTCCTCCCTCAGCCCCTTCCCTCCCCTCCCAGCTGGGTTGGCTCCCCTGGGCATTCCTGGGCTGCTTTTGGCCACTAAGGGAAGGGTCTTGGAGGCAAAACTGTACCAATTCTCGAAGTTTTCCAGCCTTTCCCTGCTCTTTTCAAGCCCAGATTTCATTTTAGAGGCCACCAATCCCAACTTTCCCAATGAGTCTGGAAACCTCAACACGGGGATGGAGAAGCAAATGGACCCCAAGGGTAACAGACCCAAAAGTCTTCCTAGAGCCTGAAATAAGCATTTTTTTCTGCCCAAATACACTCCCTGTGACATTTCCTGGCTGGAGAAGGTCCATCCCCAGGACACCTCAGATTGGCACAAACTGTTTCCCTGGCCATGATGAGTCCGGAGAGGGACACTGACCTTGGGCTTTAAATTGATTCAAAAAGCCTTTAATTGAGGTTCTTGTTGTGAGGTTGAAGCATAGCACGGGCTGGAGCTCCGCAGTCACAGACAGGTGAGCAGGAGACAGGTGTATTGGCTGTTTCTTCTTCAAAATATGGGCTTGGAGAGACTTGAAATGGCTTTTGCTGTTGGTTTTGACCCAATCTTTGGCCTCTTTAATCCAGTGGCAGGAGTTCTGACCTTGATCACAGGGACAGCCCTACTCCCACTGGGAAGGGATGACTCTGGGGTTTGATTAAATTTCACTTGATCTTTATTTTGAATTTTCTTCTCCCCTCCCTCCCGGATAATTTTCCACTCCCCAAACTCACTTTTTCCCCAGGTTTGAGACACTTGGACCATTCCATGAAACAACCACCAATTCACAGCCTTGTCCCCTCCTTTTTCTTCATGTTTTTGGGTGTTAAGCCCAGTTTTGGGCTAGTCCCAGAACCTTCCAGCAGTACCTGTTTATAGAGTACAATGAATTTTTTTCTCATGTATCCAAAAAAAAAAAAGGGAGGGGGGGGGGAGGAATTCAGGAATTTGCCTGTTTCTTCCAGCAGAAAACGGGGTAAAAGAGGACAAGCCCAAAACCCCAACAGGAAAAGCTCTGCCATTACTTTGATTTTTTTAAAGTTTATTTATTTTAATTTCCTTTTTGGGTGTTTTTATTTTATATTTCAATTTTTTTTACTCTTCTGATTTTATTCACTTTTTCATTTTTTGTTTGTATTTTTTTCCATACTCTCAAGTTTATGCTTTTATTTTTTCTATTCACAGTCACTTTTATTCCCTTGCAGAAAGTGTTGTGGTGATCTGCCCTTCCCACACCCTTCTTCCAGTGTTGTCAGGCCACAGATTGCAAAAATACTTCAAAATCTATTTAAAATAAATGAGGCTTTGTGGTAAAACCCTGCAGTGGGTAATTTAGTTACAGGGACACTTATTTTTGAAGGGTTTCCATTAAGAAAATGATCAAAAGTGCTGGAGGGAACCGCGCTGGGTCCTCATTGCCTCTCTGGGGTAACCTCAGGGACCCTCCGAGCAGAGCGACCCCCTTCTGCACCCCCAAATCAACATTTTTGGATACTCTGCCCTCCCCAGCTGAGCAATAAAAGTTGGGAAAGCTGGGAAAAGGGTTGAAAAGCAGATGAAGCTGGAGGGTGGAGCTGCAAGACAATTTCCCAGGAAAAAAAAAAAACCAATAAGATAAACTAAAATAATTATTAATTCTTTAAATACTTACTGTTCTGGTTTTGCAGGACATTGGGGCCGGGAGGAGCCAGAAGAGGGGTGTTGAGAAAGAAAATGTAACTAGGGGAGAAAGGTTTAATTATGGGGAGAAAATTTAATTGATTGGATTTTAACAAGGGGAGATTGTTTTAATTGGGGAGGAAATTTAATTGGGGCAGAAAACTCTAAGGAGGGAAGAAAGCTTTACTCACAGAAGATTTTAATCGGGAGAAGGAAAGTATGATTGGGGAGAAACCTTTAATTATAGGGAGAAACGTTATTATTTAGGTAATTTTAATTAGGGGGAAATCTTTATTTGGGGAAGAAAACTTTTCGAGAAAACTTTAATTATAAGACTAAAAGTTTAATTGGGGGGAAAAAATTTAATGAGGAAGTTTGATCATTAGAAGGAAACTTCAGTTACTTGGGGGAGGTAAATTTAATTGTTAGGAGGAAACTTTACCTGCTTATTTTCCCTCGAATCCCCCTCAAAGAGACGCAGGAGCCTCTGTGGGAACCTGTGCGGAGTTCAGAGGCTTTGAGAACAATTCAGGGGTATTTTAGGAGAATTCTGAAGTACGTGCGGAGCTTTCAAGTATTTTGGAGGAATCTGAAGTATTTGAGGAGGTTTCTGTTATTTGGGGAGAATTCAGAGATATTGGGAAGGGAGAAATTCAGACCTATTCTGGGATAAATTCAGGCATATTTTGGAGTAATTATTCAGGAACATCGAGACACGCGTGGTCTCTGTCTGCGCTTCCCTCCCAGCTCCAATGTGCCCAAGGAGACCCAAACCCGCTGTTCAGCCCCGAATTTGCCACCAGCAGATCCCCCGCTGCTCCAATGCCCTCCCGGCCTCGTGGCACTGAGATGCGGCTGCTCGGCCGGGCAAGTCACGGGGGAAAATCTTTATAAAAAGGGGTTTTTTAGTCCATTGGGGCAATTTCTTGGGGGGGCTGGTTGGGAACTGCGGGGTGGCCCCAGCGCGATGCCCGAGGGCTGAGCGGACCCGGCTGGGCACACCCCGCTCGTCTCCGCCGCTCCAGCCGCTTCCCGGCTCCGGCTCTGCTGCCGCTCGGCCCCGGCCAGTCCCTCGGGGCGGCTCTTTGGGTGTCCCGGGCCGGCGGGGACCCCTCGGTGCCGCTCATCGCCCCCTCACACCCCCCGGGGCTGCCCTGCTGATCTCTTGGGGCAGCTCTTTGAGGTACCGGGAGGCACAAACCCCTTGTTTTATGCCGTACATTTTTTCGCTGTATTTTATTCTATTTACACCCCGTAGGTCCTGCCGTGCAGCTCCTTCAGTGACAGGCGGCAGCGGAGACTCCTCGGTGCGGTTCTTTTCTTATATTTTTTTATTCTATGTATTGAATTCCGTTCACGCTTCCCGTCCCTCGGTGTTGCCCTTCTGTCGCCGCCCAGTGATGCGGCTTTTTCGGGGACACCGAACATCATCCAACCTCCACGGTGCCATCCTGCTTGGAAAAGCTCTTTTTAGATACGGAGCAGAGACCGCTCGACGCAGGTTTTTCTTCGATTTATTTTATTCTCTGTATTTGGTTGCACTCACAGCTCGCCTGTCCCGCTGTGCAGCTCCTTCAGGGACACGGGACGGCCAGGACCCCTCCGTGCCAGTCACCAGCCCCTCACACTCCCCGCTCCCTCGGGGCAGGTCTTTTAGATCCGGGGGCGGGGACCCCCATAGCGTGGCTTTTGATTCTATTTATTTTATTCTCTGTGCTTAATTCCAGTCACCCCTCGCCCTCCCCTCGGTGCAGCCCTTTGACAACACCTGACAGCGGGTCCCTTGGGGCAGCTCTTTCGGTGACTCGGGAAGGCTCTTTTAGTGTATTTTATTCTACCCTCTATATTTTATTCCATTCACGCCTCCCGCGCCCCACTCAGGGCGACTATTTCACCGCCGCTCCTCCTCGCTCAACCTACGGTGAAGTTCTTTTAGATATCGGGCGGCGGAGACTCCCCCTGTGCGGCTCTTTTGTTTTACTATTTTTTATCCTCTGCATTTTATTATATGCAGACCTCACCCCCTCCCATCTCGGGTCACTCCTGACAGGGCCCGTCCCGCGGGGCGGCTCCTCAGTGCCGGCCGGGACCCCTCAGTGCCGATCTCTGTTCCATTTCCTTCATTCTCTGTTCGTATTCGCACTTCGCTCGTCCCGCGGGGCGGCTCTTCAGAGACGTGGGCCGGCAGGGACCCGTCGGTTCAGCTTTTTGTGCTATTTACTTTATTCTATTGTCCGTAGTTTATTCCATTCCCACCCCGCCCCTCCCGCGGGGCGGCTCATTCAGTGCCACGGGCCGGCGGGGACCCCTCGGGGCGGCTCCCCCAGGGCCCTTCTTCTTCTCCTCCCCCCTCCTCCACCTTCCCCCTTCCCTCCTCCCCCCCCAATCCCCTCCTCCTCCCCCTCGCCCTCCTCCTAATCCTCTTCGCCCTCCCCCTCCTCCTCCTCCCGCTCTTCCGCCTCCCTGGCCTCCTCCTCCTTCCCCTCCTCCTTCTCCTCCTCCTTCTCCTCCTCCTTCCCCTCCTCCTCGCCCTCGCCCTCCCCCTCCTTTTCTCGCTCTTACGCCCCCTCCTCCACCCCCTCCTCCTCCTTCCCCTTCTCTT
>JAWWLZ010000775.1:0-10325 GCA_035041345.1 Poliocrania exsul | reverse complement strand
TTCCCGGTGTTTGGTAAAAACAGATATGGAAGTGCTCATCCTGATTCCAGAACTCCTATTTTTGGGGTGAAAATAAATGTGGAAATCACTTCCTAATTCCCCTGATTTGGTAAAAACAGATACGGAAGTGCTTGTCCTCATTTGGGTGAAAATAAATATGGAAATCACTTCCTAATTCCAGGATTGTCCGGGTTTGGTAAAAACAGATATGGAAGGGCTCTCCCTCATTCCAGAACTCCCATTTTGGGTGAAATTAAATACAGAAATCACTTCCTAATTCCCCTGGCTTGGTAAAAAAAGATGGAAGTGCTTGTCCTCATTTGAATGAAAATAAATATGGAAATCCCTTCCTAATTCCCGAATTCTTCTAATTTGGTAAAAATAAATATGCAAATGCACTTCCTGATTCCAGATTTCCCTTTTTCTTTGTTAAATCTGGGATTTGAGTTGTGGATGTTGACCAAGGTTTGTGAATAGTCCCAGTTTAGCAAGCAGTGGAGGATGCAAGCTGTATTTATATATCTTAATTACTGATAATTATTAATGATAACTTTAATAATTACTGACCCCATTTGGGGGGGTGTGTCTACACAGACAGGTTTATAAGTAGAGTGTAAATTATTTGTGAAAAACAACAGGCTAGCAGTGAAGAACACAACCTGTATTCATAAATACTTAATTACTATTGATCATTATTAACACTGTTTCTGTTTCATGCATACACACATTTATCAATAAAATCCAAACCCTGCAGTCTCTGTTTGCCTTTCCATTCCAGGCCAAAAAGACTGTGAAAAAACGAGTTCTCACTGTTAAAAAAGCTGCAACGAGTACCAAGTAAGTCTTTCCTGTGCATAAATTAGTGTTAATTGCAATCACTGGGAGCCACGTGGGCTCCTGCCTGTTTGGGGGTTTTGTTTTACTGCTTGGAGCTTTTTAAAGCTGTTTCAATATTTGCTAATTGTCTTTATTTGTTGTATTTTATTCTCCTAATAGAAAAGTTCCCACCACCAGCACCAAGACCCCCAAACCCGTGACAGGTGAGGCTGGGGCTTTGTTGTCTTTGTTAATTAATTTATTGGCTTGATTGATTTATTTTATTGCTTCCTGAGCAATTCTCTGTTGGGGAGCAGCCAGGATTGTTGTGGGAAGTTGTGATGTTTGAAGATTTACTCATTGCTCAGTGTCTGTGGGAATGAACTCATGGTTTGGGTTTGGGGGAGGGTGTTTTGGCCATACCAGTTGAATTGCTGCAGATGAAGCTGATTTTGTGTGTATGTTGTATTTATGTATGTTAGTGTGTGTATAGTTTAGTATTTTTATTTCTATTATCATCATAATTTTATATCTTATTGTATTTTTGCATAATGTAATAATAATAATTTTAAATTAATATTAACAAGTGATGTTTGTTATTGAATTAATCTTAATAAGTGATGTTTGTCTCAACAGTTTATTATTTAAATGTGTGTATAATCTTCTTGTGATATTGTAGTAATTTAATTTATTGTATAATGTTTTATATTATTTTTAAGTTACAAATAATCAGCATTTCTGCTGACACCAATTTTGGGGTGTTTTCTGTAGGTAAAAAGGAAAAGCTGAAGAAGTCAGCGGTGCCAGGAGAGCGGAAGGTCAAGAAGACTCCGAGTACTGGAGGTGAGAGGAGGGAGGACCTTGTTCTTCCCTGGGCAACAGGAGCAGGTGCTTTTCCCTGCCCAGCACTGGCATTTCCAGCTGGGAGTGTGGATTTCCCCCCCTTTCCTGGCCCTGCCCATCAGTGGGTCATTCCAGAGGCAAACCCCCTCCTTGCCAGTGCTATTGGTGGGTCTGGAGTAGCCAAAGAGCCAGGGAAGGGGGGGAGTTTGGGACAAAGGTGTCCCTTTTGGGGGAGGAGCAGGGATTTGTGTCCTGGAAGGGCTCTGGGTGTGTGACAGAGGGCACAAAGCAGCTGGTTCTGCTCTGCAGGTGGGTTGGTTCCTACATGGAAACAAAAGGTGCCTTTTGCTGCTGTTCCCACCAGACCCAGCCGAGGATGGAGCTGCTGAGCCCCAGGCAGAGCCCGGGGTGGGCCCTGGGCAGGCAGAGCCCTCGGCCCCACAGAGTGGCACGGATGGGGACGCAGTGCCAGAGCCTGGAGTGCCCCTGGAGCCCCAGCCCAGCCCTGTGCCAGGTAATCCCAGGCTGCAGGGCCCTGGTCCAGGGGGATGTGCAGTTAACACGGAGATGCTTCATGGATGTGTTTGTTTGTCAGGGATCCCGTCCCAGCCCCCTCAGGCGCTGCCGGTGGAAGGGCCTGAGGTTGATAAAGCTTTAATTAAACAAGGTAAATTAAGGAATTGTCTGCAACCTCTCTCTTCTGGGGGCTACCTGAGCTGCTTTCCAGCCTGGAGATGGAAAGGACACGGGATTCCAGTGAGGAAATCTGTTAGAGCAGCACCAGGAGCTCATGGGGGTGACTGGAGGGGCTGGAACCCCCGAGATTGGTGTATTTGAACAGATGGGATAATCCTGCCAGGACTTCCCAGTGGCCTGGAGGCTGTCCCTGAGCCCAGGGATTGGGCTCTGTAGGTGCTGTTTGCAGCTCCCTACCGATGGATTCCATCCCAGTGCCTCAGGCATTCCTGTGGTCTGCTTATTTCAGAACTCATTCCCACCAGGCTTTGTTTTAAACCCAGTTCTAAGTGTGTGTATTATGTGTATATGTTCCTGTGCCTGAGATAGTACAGACAGGGCAGGGTCAGGGAATCCTGGAGTCATGAAAGGGTTTGGGCTGGAGAGACCTTAAAGCCCACCCAGTGCCACCTCCTGCCATGGGCAGGGACACCTCCCACCAGCCCAGGGTGCTCCAAGCCCTGTCCAGCCTGGCCTTGGACACTCTCAGGGATGGGGCAGCCACAGCTTCTCTGGGAAATGCATTCCAGTCCTTCACCACCCTCACAGCCAAGAATTTCTTCCCAATATCCCACCCAAATCTTCCCATTTCCAATGTGAAGCCATTCCCTGTGTCCTGTCCCTCCAGACCTTGTCCCCAGTCCCTCTCCAGCTCTCCTGGAGCCCCTTCAGGCACTTTCAGGAGCTCCAAGGTCTCCCTGGAGCCTTCTCTTCTCCAGGCTGGATGTTCCTTCTTGGACCTGTTCTTTCTGGGAGCATTTCCATAGCACTTTCTGCATCTCACTTATCTGTCACTATTAAAGGAATATTTAATAATACTGATTTTTCACAAGTGATAAAATGTAATGCAGGAGTTTCTCAAAGCTCTGAGGTATCTGAAGAAGCCTGAAGCACTGCCCTCCTCCTCCCCTGTTTTTCAGAGCCTGCAGTGACCACCACACCGAGCGAGGAATCAGCAGATCCCACCAGGAAGGTCAGTCTGAGGGTGGCCATTGTAAAACACACCTGGAGCCATTTCCAGGTGTTGCTGTAATGTCTGGAAACCTCCAATTTAACCCCCCTTCCTGTTTATTTCTGGTGAAAAAACCCTCCCAGACTGGTTTGGGTGCAGGGGGACCTTAAATCCCATCCCATCCCACCCCTGCCATGGCAGGGACACCTCCCATCAGCCCAGGGTGCTCCCAGCCCTGCCCAGCCTGGCCTGGGACACTCCAGGGCTGGGGCAGCCACAGCTGCTCTGGGCAGCCAGGTCTGATTCAGAGTGGAAGAAGCATCAGTGACAGTCCCTTTATTTCCTGCAGGACCTCGAGGACCTGTGTGTGGTCCTGATTTCCAACCTGCCTGACAAGGGATATTCCGTGGAGGAGGTTTCCAACCTGGCAAAGCCATTTGGAGGACTGAAGGATCTGCTGCTTTTATCCTCTCACAAAAAGGTATTTTAGTGGGATTTGGTGTTGTTTCTGCCTGGAGGAGCAGCAAATGAGTCTGTAACAAGTGTAAATGAGGTGCAGGAAGCATCCATGGGAGGTGCCTTTGATAAATTCCAGTTTTCCCTTAAATTTTCCTTTCTTCTCAGGCATACCTGGAAATCAACAGAAAAGCTGCAGATTCCATGGTGAGGTTCTACACCTGCTTCCCCATGTCCGTGGATGGAAACCAGCTCTGCATCAACCTGGTGCCTCAGTACAAGACTGTCAAAGATGAAGTGAGTGAGAAATCCATGGGAGCTCCAGCTCAGGGCAGGATTCCAGGCTTAGGATCAGTTCTGGACTCTCTGGAGTTCCAAACAAGGGCCTTGTGCCATTGGGAATTGGTCCTGTTAAATGTCCTTGGGATCCTGGTCAGGTGTGAGAGGATCAGAGATGGCAGAGGGGTGTTGATTTTAATAATAAAGCTGAAATTAATCCTTTGTAGGGAGCCAGTGACTGCATTTTACAGCTCAAATCTTATGTTATCTTTTCCTTTCCTCTGTTTACAGGAAGCCATATTTACTGCTCTCATTAAAGATTCTGACCCTCAGGTGAGTTGCTCACAGCTTTTCCTCCACATTCTATAAAATCCCTTAATTTAATTGGCATTAGTGTCCTCCCTACTGAAACACTGGGAACTGAACTGTTGTCTCAGATTCCTCTTGAATTCAGCATTTACTGGAAGCTGGGAATGGTCCTACACAGCATTTCTGTGCAGTGCAGGTGCAGGGGAGGTGAATTTTATCTTCTCTTTCTGCTGGGAAAACATTTCCAGGCTGTTGCTGCTGGAGGGTCAATCCCTGGGGATGGAGCTGTGGGAATGTTGGCACAGGAACCTCCCAGGAGTGACTCCAGAACAGCAGGGACAGAAGGATTTGGTTAAAAACCATATTGCCAGCAATAAACCACTTCCCAAGGAACTCCAAAAGCTGGGAATGTTCCTGGGCACATCTGCTCCCTCCTCATGACTCTGCTGGGCACAAACAAAACCCCTCCTGCTTGTTGGGAATAAGTGTTTGTCAAACACACCCAACTTGCAGATACTGTTTGGGAAGTCAGGCTGTGCTGGGGCCTTTGTGCCTTTGGTCCTCCCCGAAGCCTGGGGTGTGTTTGGTGTTGCTGCTGGAGGGATGAGGTGTCTTGGAGGCTCTCCTGCCCCCTCAGGGGTGTTCCAGGGCTAAGGCAGGGTTTGCCTCCCTGTTTGCAGGTGGACACCGAGTCCATCCATCAGCAGTTCGTGCACCTGGGGAATCTGCCCGATGATGGGTACCGGGAGCTGGAGGTGGTTTGTGTGGGGCTTCGCTTCGGGAAGGTGGATCATTATGTTGTGCTGAAGAACAAAAACAAGGTAAGCACAGTCAGTAAACTCTTCCCTGTGGTGCAAAGTGCCTTTGGGAGAGGGAAAAAGTAGTTTTTTCATGGGAAACCTGGGGAAAAACTGAATTTCTAAGGAGGAGTGAAAATGGCAGAATTGCTAAAACTTTATTTTGGGGCACTTCAAAGGCAGTGACTTGCTCTGCTTTTTAGTTCTTTGACTTTAATTTTTAATGTGGTTTTGCACTTCACACCAGATTGGAGCTGCAGGTGGGTTGAGTTCACTCTGACTGTAGATTTTAACAACTGAAGTGGAATTGTCTCGTGTTGTGCTGAGCTGTTTGTGTCCATCTAACACTAAACCCTAAAACAGGGAAGCTGCTTTTGAAATCTAAAACTCCTCCCCAAACCTGAGGGGTTCTCAGGCCACGAGCTGGACACTTTAAAGGTGCCTTGTAAAACCCTTGTGGCTGAAAAGCAATGGGGTGGGAGGTGACAGCAGGTGACCTGACTGGCTGGGTTTGCTCAGGAGCTCAGAGAGAAGAGGGTTTGTCAGTTGTTTGCAGCCTGTGCTTTGTTTCCTCCAGGCAATCCTGCAGCTGGACACTGCCAAGTCTGCCCACTCCATGCACAGCTTCCTGCAGCAGTATCCCTACTCCATGGGGGAGCACACCCTGAGCTGCAGCCTGTCCCCCCGGGGGGGCCCTGCCCAGGTACCAGGGTGGGGACAGGCTGGGGCTGCCCTGGGGTCTGCTGGGGGGAGAGACTGCCCAGAGCTGGGCTGTGTTCTGGGATGCAGTCATGGAGCATGGAATTCCACACTATTTTGGGTGGGAAGGGACCTCAAAGCCCACCCAGTGCCACCCTGCCATGGGCAGGGACACCTCCCACCAGCCCAGGGTGGCTCCAAGCCCTGTCCAACCTGTTCCCCCTGAGCTCTTCAGCCATTCACCCCCTCACCAGTGCAGGGCAGAGGGGCTGTCTGGGGACAGAGGGGTTCCCATCCATCTCCTGATGTCACCCAGCCCCAGAGCTGGCTCTGAAGGGGCACAGGCACCCAGGGCTGTGCCACATGTCCTGTGTGCAGCCTGCTGGGACAGCCCAGTGTCCTCCCAGGGGATCCCTGGGGGCTGTAGAGCAGGTCCCTGTCAGGTCCCTGTCCTTTGGTCTCCTGGGGCCTGAACTGGGGCCGTGCTCTGTGAGGTGCTGGTGCCTCTGGAGGGCAGAGACTGACCCTGGGTTTGCCTTGCAGGCTGAGGCTGGGAAGAGGGATGTGAAGACAGAGGAGGGGAGCAGAGCAAGGTATGGCCTGTGAGTGTTGGGCTTTGTGTCTCTCTTTCCTCTTGGAATGCCTGTCCATGGTTTGGGGGTGCTGAGCCCCTCCCCAGCCCAGCTCAGTGGAAACTCGTGCTGGGAGCTCCCCCAGCAGTGTCTGCTGCTCCTCCCACGTGCTCTGGGTGTCCCTGCAGAGCCAGAGTGTGTGGGATTTCATCCAAAGCCATGGACAGACAAGGGGAATCCTGTGCTGTCACTGCTTTGCTGCTCTGGCCAGGATTGTACCCTGGGCCTGGCAGGGGTGTTTGGAAAGACAATTTAGGGGTACTTGGAGAGACAATTTGGGGGGTGCTTAAGCCCCAATCGTTTATTTTGTCCTGCAGCTCCTCCCTCTGTCACAGCCCCACCTCTGTTCTTTCTGCTTCCAAGTGCTAAAAGTGCCCTGAAACTTCCTTGTTTAACTCATTATTGTGACCTTCACGCTGTGGTCCAGGTCCTGAAGGGATTTACAGAAATGTTGCTCTGCTCTGGAGCAGCAGGACCCAGAAAGGGGGTTGGTTTGTGCCATTTCAGGCTGTTCTGTGGGTGCTGCTTGTGGTAAATCCACTTTGTGGAGTAACTGTTTGTTGGGTTTAGTTCTACTTAGGATTTGTTTTATAAATGGGTAGAGCATTTTAAGAGGTTTTGTTAACAAATATGACTCAAATCACTTTCTGTCTCTCAAATTCTTATCTCTGGATATGTTTGGTTGTTAAAAAACCCCAAAACTCTGTAATAATGGCCCTAAACTTCAAGTCATGCTATACTATATATATGTGTGTGTGTGTATATATATATTTATATATATTTATATGCACTGCTGGGTTTCCACACCCTGTTGCTATTAGAAGTCAAGCTGTCATTCCTTATTTCAGGAAACACCTCCATTGTGGGAACATTTGGTTCCCAAACCATTTCTTCCTCACAGCTTTGCAGCCACCCAGGGCACCTTCCAGGCTCAACACTTCCTGAGCTTCTGTGCAGCTCCATCCCTTGCTGGGAGGGTCTGGCTGAACTGGGAGGTGCTGGATGCTCCTTTGTTGGAGCTCTGTGGGTAACAGGCACAGGCATCTCTAATTCCAGTGTCTCCCAAGATCATCCTTGGGGGTTCTTCCCTTCAGGGAACAAGAACACCCATCCTGTCTTTGAAGGTCCCTGAGAAGTTCCATCCTCTGCGTTGCCACCTTGGCCTGTGTTATCCTGGGAGCTGGCAGTGGCTTATCCTGGGAAGGCAGAGCCTGAGGGAGCCTCTGTGCCTCTTGGGGGAGGTTTAAACCCAGAGTGACCCCTCCCATCCCAAGAACTGAGCCCAGGCCCAAACCTGCTGCTCCTGGCAGGGCTCTCTGGGCTGGCAACTGCCCCATCTGCAGGCAGGGCCACGCTCTGCTAATTCCTTCATCCAGGGGCCCTGGGGCTTTATTTTCACTGTGTATTCACTGTGTCCCTTCGGGATGTGAATTTTGGGAGGCCGTGGGAGCTCTGAGGTCCCAGGGCCCTGCTGGGGCAAGGCCTGGCCGTGGTTCCTGTGGGTGCCCGAGGGCCTGAGGTGAATTATCAGCACCTCAGCACTGACCCACCTCAGCACTGACCCACCTCAGCACTGACCCACCTCAGGGTTTGCTGGTGTGGCAGGAACAGCCCCACCAGCGGCACCAGGAGGTTTCTGTCACTGTAGAATTCTCAACATGGTTTGATTTCTTCTGTTTCTTTTAAATGCTTTTAGTGCTGACTCGAAGAAATCTCCCGAGGGCTCAGGAGTGGTGCCCAGAGCAGCTGCTGCATCCCCAGGAGAGCCCAGGGGGGCCAGGAAAGGAGCCAGTCCCAGCTCTGGTGGCACGGGGGACACCCCGGCGGGACAGACCGAGCCCCCCGAGCCCCACCCTGGGGCAGCAGCGAGGGAACCGCCTGGAAGCCTGGCCGGGGCAGCTCTGGAGGGTGTGGATGCTGGGAATGGTGTTCCTGTGGATCCTGTGGGCACCACATCACCTGGAGGCAGGTCTGAGGAGAAGCCGCTGCCGCCTCCCAGCGCGGGAAAGGAAGAGGCTCCCAAAGCTCCTCCTGAGCCAAAGCCATCGGTGTCTGTGCTGGAGAAGGAGGGCAAAGGAGGAGCTGAGGAGTCACCTGCTCCTGCCATGGACCCCCTGGGATCATCCAGCAAGGCTGAGGGGGAGGCAGCAGGCCCTGGGGGGTTCCCAGCAGGAGCCACCCCTGGAGCGGAGCCCCCCGGGGCTGAGGAGGCTCCAGGGGACGTGGGGTCTCCTGCTGTCACCCAGCCAGCCCAGGAGCTGGGTGCTCCCGGGAAGAATCCTGTTCCTGATGCTGTGAAAACCAACCCTGAGGCGTCTGTGGCTCCAGTGGCTGAGAGGAAACCTCTCCCTAAAACTGGGGAGGCCCCAGGGAAGAGACTGGATGAGGCTGGAGCAGAGGAGCCTGTGCCTAAAGCTGGGCACGCTCTGGAGGAGAACTCTGGGAAGCTCCTGGGCAAGGCTGGGGCAGAGGCAGAGAAACCACTTGGAAAAACAGTGGCCAAGGCTGGGGCTGCTCTGGAAGATGCTCCAAGTGCTGTCAGTGGGAGCAGCGTGGGAAGTTTGATGAAAAGCCACCAAAACAAAGGGACAGGAGCGGCAAAACCCGACAGGACCCACCTGGGAGCTCCACCGAGCCCCTTCCTGTCCCTCAAGGAGCCTGGCTTGGGTAAAACCCTGCTGAGGGCAGTGGTGTCCATCCCAGATATCTTCAAGCCCAGGATCCCAGGGAGGAGCAGCGACCCACCCCCGTGCCCAGGGGGGCAGCAGAGACCCCCGCCCAGGGCCGAGCCCCGGGGCCAGCCAGGAGGGGACAGGAAAGGCCCCCCAAAACCAGCGGCCCAGCCCAGAGCCGGGAGCAGCCAGGGCAGAGGGAACGGAGGCTCTGCAGGGGAGGCACAGGGAGGCAGCAGGAGGAACTCAGCCCAGCAGGAGAAGGACTCCCACGTGGAACCTGGGGCTGGTTCAAAACAGAGCCAGGAGGGAGAGAGTGGAACATCCGGCCCAAAGGAGGAACCCGGTGGCAATCAGGTGAGAGGGCCCCAATTCCAGGCTTCTCCCTGTCTGGGACACTGCACTGTATTCCCCTTCCCCTTTCCTTTTCCATAAGTCCACACAAACTGGTGGGCAGCCAGTTCCTTTCAGCTGCTGTGTGTGTGCAACACAAGGGTGGCACTGGCTGGAGAATCCTGTGAGGTGTTTTGGAAGTGACTTTGTATTGTATCCTAAATGTGTGTCCTTGCAGTGGTTCCAGATGGGAACTGGGCTCTGTGTCCTCTGGGGAGCTGGAATTTGCTTTGCCAAGTCCTGCCCAAACACTGGTCACTGAAAAGGGGCTCCTGAGGTGTCACTGTGGTTGGTGGCAGGTCCTTGGAGAGCTGGCTGTGCCAGGCCTGGAGCAGGAGCAGCTGTGGGATGTCCCAGAGCGGCTCCTTGGGGGGCCCAGACCAGCTCCTTGGGGGGCCCAGACCAGCTCCTTGGGGGCCCAGAGCGGCTCCTTGGGGGCCCAGACCAGCTCCTTGGGCCCAGACCAGCCATGTGTGGGGTGGGTTTGGTCTCCTGGGCACAGCCAGGGGCTGACCTGATTCCATGGGAATTTCTGTCCTTTTTTGCAGGGTCCTGCTGGGGGCAAGACAAGTGGCACAGGCAGCAGTGGGAAACAGAAGGAGGTAAGGATGGAACCACGGTGGGATTGAAGGTACAGAGTGAATTAAGAGTGGTTTTCTGATATTCCAGGCCAGGCTGGACAGGGCTTGGGGAAGGTGTCCCTGCCCATGGCAGGGGGGGCACTGGGTGGGATTTAAGGTCT
>JAWWLZ010000774.1:0-10330 GCA_035041345.1 Poliocrania exsul | reverse complement strand
ATGATTTCTGTCTCTCTCTCTCTGTCTGTTGTCCCAAATGAAGAAGGAAAACTGGAAGCAGAGAAATTGCCACGTGTCCTGCAAAAGCAGCTGCAAGTCCTCTCTCCCAGGTCGCTGCCCCAGCTGGGGCGGGCAGGTCGTGATGCAAGAAAGCAGCAGCAGCAGCAGTACCAAGCAGTCACCAGGAGTCCGGGGCAGGCAGCCTTAGCAGCACGCAGCCAGGAATAATCCAGGGCAGGCAGCCTTAGCAGCAAGCAGCCAGGAAACAGTCCGGGCAGGCAGCAGCGAGACGGCTTCTCCCCTACCCAGCACACACACCGCTCCTGCGTTCTGCCCAACTACGAAAAGAAAGTCCCCAAAACCAAAAGAGACAGCCTGCTCCCACCCAAGCGATCAACAGTTAACTGCTTTCTTTGTTAACTACTTGCATCAGCAGTTAGTGGCAGGGGAGAGAATTTACATGATAATTCCAAACTACAACACCAGGATAAAAGCTCAGCAACTTGGCTTTTACATTTGCTATCTATTGGTTCAACAGCTCTGACTGATAGCCTTTTGTACTAGGAAAAGCAGTTTAATTCACCAGGTGTCGGTGGATGAGGGAGCTCCAGGAATGGGGAGCGTGGTCTTCGCTCCAAGAGGTGCAGTATTGGCCAGCACCAAGTGATAATCAGCTCTTTTAGCTGGCCTCTCGAAGCAAGGGAAGACTCCTCCCACACCCAGTCCTGCGCAGCTCCACGAAGAATAACCACACATGAGACCAGGTGTCCACAGGAGAAGCAAAGTTTTTTGGGGGTGCCCAGCTTATAAAGGGAGTGGTGGACTATTCTGGAAGAAAGGGAGGAGAAAGGGGAGGGCGAAGCATCCCATTGGCCCAAGCACGAACAGAGGGGAGGAACAAGGAAAGGACCAATGGGAAACAGGGATCGAAACATAACCATATATGGGAAACTGATGCCCTGTGGCAAACCAGAACCAATCAGGGGAAGAGTGGTGGGAAAAAACCTAAGGGATTATGGAAAGAAGAACTTGGATAGGGAATGACTAAAGGGAAGATGCATAGAGAAGCCATATTAGCAACAATTCTTTAAACAGAGGAAACATTCATATAGGAGGTATTAACGTTGGAATCTTTATACAACTGTTGTAAAACTGCAGAATTAATAGGTCCAGGTGCCCTGACCTCGGCGTCTTCATCAATCCACCGTTTATAGTACTCCTGCCATTTGATAAAATTAAGGTCTATCCCGACAACCAGGACACTCTATAAACCATCCAATCTATGATTCCAAAGGGATTTCCTTGCCAGAGAGGAACAATGACTCCATCTCAGCAGAAATGTGATCCTCGCCTCCCAGATAGAAAACATCCAGGAATTGTTTCTACACAGAAGAACCAGAGCGCTGTAAGTGGACATTTTCTACCCCTGGCAGTATATCACCCACACATGCAGACTGGGGATAGCTGCTTGCCTTGCCCATAGCAAACAGACAACCAAAAATGTCAGAAGACTACCTGACAAATTGAATACCTTGGGAGGTTGCTCCCATACAAAGTCACCTGATAGAAAAACTGTTGCTGTCTCTTTCATTCCCTGGGCACCCGATTCTTTGCAGAACAAGCGCCAGGTCTATGTGTTTCATTGTTTAGCGAAAGCACTGTTATCCCTTTTCAGAAGCTTGACTTTAAAATTTGGATATCAACTTGATCATTGCAATTGTTGAGGGGTAGCTCCCAAACAGAATGTACCATGACAGAAAAGTGCTCCTGGCTGCTGCCACCTATCATCTGCATCTGAAGCACCAGACCTGCCTTCCTTTCCCTGTAAAAGCACTGCGACACACTTTCAGGAGCCCAGAACCAAAAGCTGGCTACCAGCTCCAATATTACTTATGTCCAAGAATTGCTTCTAGACAAAAAAGGGGCAGGAGAGAATTGTCTTGTTGCAATGCAAACAGTGTTACTACATGCTTTACCTCCCAAGAAAAGACAATCTAATCCACTTTCTGAACCCCACTCTAAGAATTTGGAGGAAATCATCAAAAATTGTATACACTTTGAGTTTTCTACATCAAAGGTACCAGAACAGAAAGCTAGTGCTGGTCTTCATGTCCAGTGGGTAGCCTATAGTCTGCACCTGAAACACTGGGCCCAGCTATTTTTCTTCCTTTCTACACCTACATAGCATTGCCCTACATACCACCTGTACTTAACTGCCCCTTTCTTTCCTGGTCTTTCCTTGCTTTACTTGCCCTCATTTGACTTCTATTGCCTTGCTTGCCTCTCCCTTGTCTTATTTTTTCTGCCCCTCCCTTTTCTTTCCTCTATCTTCCTACAACTCCCTTGATTTTTGTACCCATCCCCTGCCTTCATTTCCTTTCCCCTTTTTTGTCTTGTCATGCCTTACTTTGTTAAATGTTCAAAATGAAAAAAGGTGGTGGTGGGAGGGGTCTTTCAGGGAATTTTTATCTGCCTACAAACACAAAGCTTTTGGGAGCTGAAGGGCCAAGACTGAGAACAAAGGTGTGGTTGATAACTCTGTATTCCAGCTTAATGGTGGGGGGGAGGTGAGGGGAGAGAGGTTTTTCCTGGTGCTGGAATTCACTTGGTTTTGGGCAGCTGCTGTGACTAGAAGGCACAATTTGCTGAGCTGGTGAGTGCACCTTGGAGGGAGCTCCTTCTGGCTCTGCTCTCCCTGCTTTCACCCTCCAACTCTGGGCACCCTGAGCTTCAGAGAGAGAGAGAGAGAGAGAGAGAGAGGAGGGTCACGGCTGCTTCTGGATGCACTGCAGGCTTTTCTTGGGGACGAACTTCAGCTGCACCAGGATTGCTGGGAACCATCCACACCCCCAACTCCCAACGTTTCCTTCTTTGAACAAAGGAAAAGGAGAGAGTCTGCTCTTCCCCACGGAAAAGGTTCCATCATGCCCCATGTGACTGCCATTACCACGTAAGTCATAAGGCCAGTACGTCTTCCTGCCTCTTGTCTCTACTTCGGTGGGAAAAGACTGAGAACTGCCCTCATAGCCAGCCGGGGTGTGACACTGCCACCTGCTAGTCCTAAATATAATTGCACCAGGAAGAAACTGTCTCCTGTTCTGGAGTTGTTTTGGTGTGGTGGGGGTAGTTTGCTCTGTTCTGTTTGTAGTTATGTATCATATCTATATATATACAACAGTTAAGAACAGTTATCCTTCTTCTATACATTTTCTCATTAAAGTTCTTTTAAATTTAATAAGGGGTGAAGTGGTTATTGGGAGGAGTCCCCTCGTCTAGTTTTGCTAGACACTTTGGTTTCCTTTAAAATAGGACACATGTCTACACCTGCCTTGCCTTGACTACAACTTCCTGGCAATGCCTTGCCTAGAACTTCCTGGCCATGCCTTGCCTAGCTTCCCTTCCCTAGCCTTTCCTTGCCTGCCTCTCCATTGACGCCCTTGTTTTGCCTACACCTACCTCTCCTTGCTTAGCCTACCTGTACCTTACCTTACCTTGCCTTCCTCTCCTCTGTCTTGCCTTCCCTACCCCTGCCTTGCCTCACCTTGCTTTGACTAGCCCTACCTTGGTTTGTATGCACCTCCCTACCTTTGCATTAACTGCCCTGTGCTGCCTTGCCTTACCAGCCCCTCTCATGACTCGCCTTGCCTCCTGCTCCCTTGCTTTGCCTTGCTTGCCTTGCCAACCCCTTTCCTGCTGTACCTTACATACCCATCCCTTGCTTTTCCTTGCTTGCCTGGCCTTGCCTTGCCTTATCTTCCCCTTCTTTGACTTGCCTTGTCTTGCCTCACTGTCAATTGCCTTGCACTGCCTACCAGGGCATTGCCTTGCATTGCCTTGCATTACTCATCCCCCATCATGACTTGCCTCACCTTTATCTGCCTCACCTTACCTTGCCTTGCCTTGCCTTGTGTATCCCTAGCCTTGTCTTACCTACCCATCACTGGACTTGACTTGCCTTCCTCTCCCCTGCCTTGCCTTACCTTGCCTGACTCTTCCTGGCCTTTCTTTGCCTTGCCTTGGCTACTCTTCCCTTGCCTTGCCTCTTTCTGCCTACCTCTCCCTTGCTTGCATTGCCTTTCATACCCCTCCTCCACTTTGACTTGCCTACCCCTTTCTTGCTTTGCCTTACCAACTACTCCCTTGCCTTGCCTTGCTATCTACCTCCCTTGCCTTTCCATTTCTTTTCATGCCTTGCTTTCCTTTCTGTTTCATTGCCTTCTATACACTCTCCTTGCCTTGCATGGCCTAAAATTTCTTGGCCTTGCCTAAAACTTCTTGTCCTTGCCTTGCCTTCCCCTCTTTCACCTTGCATTTCTGGCCCTTCTGTGTCACTGCCTTGCTCTGGATATCCTTCCCCCTTGCCTTACATTGCCTTGCATACCCATCCCCTACCTTGACTTGCCCACATCTCCCTATGCTTGCCTACCTCTCTCTATACTTGCCTTGCCTTGCTGTCACTGGACTTGATTTGCCTTCCTCTCCCCTGCTTTACCTTCCCTTTCCTAAATTTCCTGGCCTTCCCTTGCCTCCACTCTCTTGCCTTGTCCTGCCTTTCCTACCCCTCCTTTGCCTTTCACTGCCTTGCCGAGCCATCCCCCTTCTTAATTGCGTAACCCTTTATTGCCATGCAGGGCAAGGAAGGGGTAGGCAAGGCAAGGAGAGGGAGGGGCAGAAAAGTCAAGGCAGTAGAGTAGAGGGCAAGGCAAGGCTATGCAAAACAATTCACGGCAAGGGAGGGGTAGGCAAGGATATGCAAGGGCAAGGCAAAGTGAGGCAAGGGACTGGTGTGGTAAGGCAAGGCAAGGCAAGGCATGTGTAGACAAGGGAGAGAGGGATAGGAAGGGCCAGACAAGGAAAGACCATGCAAGTGCAGGGCAGGTAAGGCAAGGAAAGAGAGGTCCTGGAAAGGAAAGGCAAGGGAGATCTAGGCAAGGCAAGGAACAGTTAGGAAAGATAAAGCAAGACAAGGGAGGGGAAGGCATGGCATGGCAGTAGTCAAGGAAAAGCAAGGCAAATCAAAGAAGGTGTAGGGAAAACAAGGCAAGGGATTGGTAGGTTAAGCAAGACAAGGTATGGGGACAGGAAAGGCAAGACAAGTGTAGGCAAAGTAGAGTAAGGTTGGAGTAGGAAAGGCAAGGCAAGATAGTGAAAGGAAAAGCAAGGCATAGGAAGGCAAGTCAAAGGCATGGGAAGGCAAGTCAAAGGAAGAGGCTGAGAGCAAGATACAGCAAAGGAGGGGTAGACAAGGCAATACAATAGAGGGGTAGGTGAGGCAAGGCAATCAAGGGCAGAGGATAGAATGGCAAGGTAAGTCATATGTAGTCAAAGCAAGGCAAGAGAAGGCAGGGTAGGCAAGGCAAGACCAGGAAGTGAGAAGCAGAAAAGGTAAGGCAAGAAAGGGGTATGCAAGGGAAGGCACTGGAGGGGAGGGGTAGGCAAAACAATGCAAGTCAAAGGAGGCACAGGTAAGGCAAGGCAAGTGAGAGAGTTTTTGCAACTTTTTAATAGTTCATAAATACATAGTTGTTATGCACAGCCAAACTCTAGTTTATTTAGGAACTGGTCTTGGTTAACATCACATATCAATATATAATAATGCAAAGACATAAGGCACAAAATTACTTAATGAATTAATATGGAAGACCGTATTCATATCCTAGATTCCAAAAAAGTAATTTGATTTAATATCTCTTGAATTGGTGTAATGCATTGATCAATATTATGCTGGGAAAATAGCACAATTAAATGTAAGTTAACCACTTTTCATGTGCAAATATTGCCTCTAGTGTTTAAAAAAACTATCTTCTGAATTGGAATATTGGTCACCTCTACTTGAAGGAACTTACTTAGACTTGAGAAATCAAGGACAATCTGTATTTATGCAGGCACAGTACAGACAGATTGGTGAATGGACAAAAATCTACACTATTTGAGCTATGTTTATTAGGATGTTGTGTGAAATTGTGTAAACGGACAATCTTACTGGCAACATCTTAAATGTTTGTAGAAATAGGTCCCCAAAATGTGTGTATTGTTACTTCTGATTTAAATGTAAAACAGATGTGTAATTTAATTACTTCTTTTTCAAGATACTTTAGGAACATGATCCACTTATATTGACAAGGCCAGAACTTAACATTTAACCCAGACAGGGCACAAGAAGTGACTTTGTATTGACATTCCAATATTCTACCACAAGGCAATTTAAGTCTTCCACTTGAACCAATGAAGCAGGTTTTGCAGAACTCAGAACATTCGATGAAGCACCTGCAAATTCAAAATAAGTCTTTACTTGAGCTGAGGTGGGACAGCCTGCTCACATGAAGTACTGCAATAAGCAAATTGTGAAGAAAAATGCCATAACTCTGATGTCTTCCTCCTTCTTCCCTGGCTTTCATTGCTGAAGCATGATATCACAGGCATGCTACAGAACAGCCTTCCAGTGACTAAAGGGGATTTAGAAGAAGACTGGAGAGGCCCTTTTCACAAGGGCATGGAGTGGTAGGATAAGAAGGAATGATCTTAAACCGAAGGAGGGCAGATTTAGAGGAGATATTAGGAAGAAATTTTTTACTGGAAGAATGGTGAGGCCCTGGCATAAGTTACCCAGAGAAGTTGTTGACATCCCATCCCTGCAGGTGTTAAAGGCCAGGTTGCATGGGGCTCTGAGCACTAAAGGTGTCCCTGCGCTTGGCAGGAATGTTGGAATGAAATGATCTTTAAGGTCCCTTCCAGTCCAAACTATTCTATGATTCTTTGGTCATGTGGGGCCAGCTGCACTGGCTGTGTCCCCTCATAACTTTTTGCCGACCCCCACCATTCTCACTGGCAAGAAAGTGGGAAAAACTGCCTCAGCACTGAGCCAGCAGTGCTCAGCAATAGCTAAGTTATGAGTGAGTTACCCACACTGGTTTGGTCACAAATCCAAACCATGGAAACAAACAGGCTGCAATGAAGACAATTAACTCCATCTCAGCTGGAGTAGGGTTAGGGTTAGGGTTGGGGTTAGGCCCAGGTTTAGGCTTAGGGTTAGGGTTATGGTTAGTCTTAGGGTTAGGTTTAGGGTTAGGCTTACGGTTAGGGTTAGGGTTAGCGTTAGGGTTCGGTCCCTTTTGGACCCTAGTGCATCCTTTTGGATCCCCTTGAATTCTCTTGGACTTTTCTGGATCCACCTGGATTATCGCGGACACTGCTAGACTTCCCTGGACCCCTGACTCTCGCCCTGGCCCTGGTTTTAGCCCTTGCCCCGGCCCTGGCCCTGGCCCTGGCCCTGGCCCTGGCTCTGGCCCTGGCTCTGGCCCTCACCCTATCCATGGCCCTTGCCCTGGCCCTTGCCCTGGCTCTTGCCCTCGCCCTGGCACTCACCCTAGCCCTGGCCCTGGCTCTGGCCCTGGCTCTGGCCCTCACCCTATCCCTGGCCCTTGCCCTGGCCCTTGCCCTGGCTCTTGCCCTGGCCCTGGCTCTCACCCTAGCCCTGGCCCTGGCCCTGGCCCTGGCCCCGGCCCTGGCTCTGGCCCTCACCCTATCCCTGGCCCTGGCCCTTGCCCTGGCCCTTGCCCTGGCCCTGGCTCTCACCCTAGCCCTGGCCCTCGGCCAGGGCCATGGCCCAGGACCTAACCATAGCCAGGATGAAGGCCAGTGCTAGGGCGAGAGCTATGGCCTGGGCTAGGGCTAGGGTCAGGGAGAGGGCAAGCGCCAGGGCCAGGGCCAGGGCCAGGGCCAGGGTCATGGCCATGGCCATGGCCGGGACCAGGGCAAGGGCTTGGGCTAGGGCCAGGGCCAGGGCCAGGGCCAAGACCAGGGCCAGGGCCAGGGCCAGGGCCAGGGCCAGGGCCAGGGCAAGGGCCAGGGCCAGGGCCAAGGCCAGGGCCAGGGCCAGAGCCACAGGCAGGGCAAAGGTGAGGGCTAGGGCCAGGGTCTGGGTCAGGGCGAGGGCCAGGGCGAGAGCTCGGTCCAGGGTGAGGGCGAGGGCCAGGGCTAGGGGCAATGCCTGGGTCAGGGCCAGGGCCAGGGCTTCGGCTAGTGCTAGGACGAAGGCCAAGGCCACGGTCAGGGCTACAGCCATAGCAAGGGCTAGGACCAGGGCTAGGGTCAGGGCCAGGGCCAGGGCCAGAGCGAGAGCCAGGGCCAGAGCAAGAGCAAGAGCCAGGGCCAGGGCAAGGGCCAGGGTGAGGGCCAGGGCCTGGGCCTGGGCCATTGCCAGGGCAAGGATGAGGGCTAGGGCCAGGGCTATGTCTAGGGCAAGGCCAAGAGCCAGGGCCAGGCTTGAGGCGAGAGCCAGAGCGAGAGCCAGGGCCAGGGCTAGGTCCAAGGCCACGCCTAGGTCTAGGGCCAGGGCCGGGCCCAGGGCCATGGCAAGGGATAGAGGCAGGGACTGGTTCAGGGCCAGGGACTGGTCAAGTTCAAGGGCTAGGGCGACGGCCAGGGCCAGGGCCAGGGCCAGGGCCAGGGCGAGGGTCAAAGACAGGGCCAAGAGGAAGGCTAGGGCTACAGACAGGGCCAGGGTTAGGGTTAGTGTTAGGGTTAGGGTTAGGGTTAGGCCTAGGTTTAGGCTTACGGTTAGGGTTAGGGTTAGGGTCAGACTGTGAGTTAGGCTTATGGGTAGGCTTAGGCTTAGGCTTAGGTTAAGGGTTAGGGCGCCGTTAGGGTTATGGTTAGAGTTATGTTTAGGATTCGGGCAGCATTTGGGTTACTTTTAGGGTTTGATTTCGGTCCCTTTCGTACCCTACTGTATCCCCCTGGATTCTCTTGGACCTTTCTGGATCCACCTGGACCATTGCGGACACTGCTAGCCCCCCCTGGACCCCTGACTGTTGCCCTGGCCCTGGTTTTAGCCTTTGCCTTTGCCCTGGCCCTGGCCCTGGTCCTGGCCCTAGCTCTGGCCCTCACCCTGTCCCTTGCCCTTCCCCTGGCCCTGGCCCCAGCCGTCGCCCTGGCCCTGGCATTGGCCCTGACCCAGGCTTTAGGCCTGCCCTTGGATCTTGCCCTGGCCCTCCTCCTCGCCCTAGCCTTGGCCCACACTGTCGCTCTAGCCCACGCCCTGCCCTTGGCTCTGGCCCTGGCCCTGGGTTTGGCCCTGGCCCTAGCCCTGACCCTGGCTCTCACCCTAGCCCAGGCTCTTGGCCTGGCCATGGCCCAGGACCTGACCCTGGCCCAGGACCTGACCCTAGGCAGGACGAGGGCAAGGGCTGGGGTGAGATCTAGTGCTTGGGCTAGGGCCAGGGAGACGGCGAGCCCCAGTGCCAGGGCCAGGGCCAAGGTGAGGGCTAGGGTGAGGACCACAGCTAGGGCCAGGGCCAGGGCAAGGTCCAGGGCCAGGTCCAGGGCCGGGGCTAGGGCAAGGGCTAGGTCCAGGGTGAGGGCGAGGGCCAGGGCCAGGCGCAATGCCCGGGTGAAGGCCAGGGCCAGGGCTTCGGCTAGTGCTAGGACGAGAGCCAGAGCCAGGGCGAGCCCCAGGGCCAGGGTGAGGGCCAGGGTGAGGGCTAGGGCCAGGGCCAGGGCCAGGGCAAAGGCCAGGGCCAAAGCCAGGGCCAGGGCTAGGTCCTAGGCCATGGCTAGGGCTAGGGCTAAAGCCAGGGCCACGACAAGGGATAGAGCCAGGGACTGGTCCAGGGCCAGGGACTGGTCAAGTTCAAGGGCTAGGGTGAGGGCCAGGGCCAGGGCCAGGGAGAGGGCCAGGGCGAGGGTCAAAGACAGGGCCAAGGCGATGGGGAGGGCCAGGGCGAGGGCTAAGGCTATGGCCAGGGCCAGGCTTAGGGTTAGGGTTAGGGTTAGGGTTAGGGTTAGTCCTCGGTTTAGGTTTAGGGTTAGGGTTATGGTTATGGTCAGGGTTAGGGTTTGGGTTAGAGTTAGAGTTCGGGTTAGGTTCAGGGTTAGGGTTAGTGTTCAGGTTACAGTTAAGCTTAGGCTTAGTCTTAGGTTAAGGGTTAGGGCACCATTAGGGTTAGGGTTAGGGTTAGGTTTAGGGTTAGGGTTAGGGTTAGGGATAGGGTTAGGTTTTGGCCCTGGCCCTGGTCCTGGTACTGGCTCTTACCCTAGCTTAGGCCCTCGACATGGCCATGGCCTAGGACTTGACCCTAGCCAGGATGATGGTTAGGGCTAGGGCCTGGGCTAGGGCCAGGGCTAGAGCCAGGACCAGGGTGAGGGGTTGGGCCAGGGCTATGGCTAAGGTGGGAACCAGAGCCAGGGTCTAATTGCAAAGGCCAGGGCCAGAGCCAGAGCCAGAGCTAGGGCCAGAGACTGGGATAGGGCCAGGGCCAGGGCCAAGGCCAGGGCCAGAGCCAGAGCTAAAACCAAGGCCAAGGCTATCGGTAGGGTCAGGGCGAGGTCT
>JAWWLZ010000773.1:0-10372 GCA_035041345.1 Poliocrania exsul | reverse complement strand
TCTGGTAAAGGGCCTGGAGTTGGCCCAAGGGTTGGACTTGATGATCTCGGAGGGCTTTTCCAACCCAATCCATTCTAGGATTCTAAGCCAGGCTGGATGGCAGCTCTGGGGGTGCCTGTGCCTTGGCTCACCCCACACTCCTGGGCCAGGATTCCTGCAGAGCAGAGCCCCATTTGAGAAGCTTTGCCACTCACAGGCAAGGAATTTGCCTACAGACAAAGAGAACAAGCCCCACCAACCAACCAAACCACCCTGAGCACAGATCTAAGCCCAGTTTTACCAGCACAGTTAGGAGGGACTGATCCAAACCCCAGGAAAGCCAATGGAAATGCCCCCCTTGCCATCAGTGCCCCCTGCACAGAGCCCAGCAGGGAAATCCCGAGTGGAAAACAGCAGGAGCAAAGCGGGGACTCGTTGTGTGCTGGGAGCAGGAGGGCAGGGAAAGGGCAGAGGGAAACTGGGCACGTTTTTGGGCACAGCTGGTGACTGAGCAATGGGCACACAGCTTGAACCATTCGTGGTTGGATTCATCTGGAATCTGCAAGCAGGACCAAGGTGGAATTTTTAAGGCTGATTTACCATTTGGGGATAATTCCCCATGAAACCTTCCCTGGCTGGGGCAGCTCTTCTGAAGTCAGGAGGAGTTCAGTGGGGGGTTAAATCTGCTCAGAATCTGCCCCACTGTCCTCAGACACTCTGCAAGGACCACGAGCTGCCTTTGCTCACAAGGAATCAGCTGCCAGGATGGTTGTACATCCCAACCACCAAACCCACGGCCCTGCCACTCCAGGAAGGCAACCAAGCCCATGTTTAGTCTCCATGAACTTCAAAGCTAAACAGAGGCTTAAGGGTTGTCCCTTTGGTGAGTCACAGCCTGACTGAGAGCTGTTCAACCACTGGAGTGCTGTCTGTGCCTGTCCCCCTCCCCTCCCTGCTGGGGCAAGTCCTGCACACACAGACCTTCAGCCAACACTGAGCAAAGCCTTGTCCTGAACACTGAGCAGATCAGGGGCCACAGGTACTCACCTCACTGTCCTCTGCTGGAGGTGGGGGAGGCTCTTTGATGATCTGGAAAGATCAGAGAGAAACAGAGCAGTGAAATTCTTCAGTACAATTCAAATGTCACAAAAAGAAAACCCCCAAACCAACAAAAAACCTGCAAAGGAGAAAAGAACAGGGTGTGGTGCTGGGAACATCTCTGGGGTGTGATCAATCACAGGGGCCTGGAGGTGCCCCTGGAGCCACTGGCACTGAGAGCAGGACAGGGCCAGGAGGTGTCCCCAAGCCCTGCCATGGAGACATCCCTGATTGCAGCTCCAGACCCACATTCCTCATCCAGTGAAGGGAGCAGCACATCCAAAGTCTCACAGCCTTGATCCTCCAGCCTCCTCATCCCACAGTGGGTGGTGGCTCTGAGCAACACACAGCAATTGATGTTCCATCTGAACAGCATCTCCTTCCACTGGACTCTGCACCAATCCTGCCTCAGATAATTCACAGCCTGAACAGAGGCTGGAAAGTGAAACCAAGATGAAGTAAAACACCCTGGAGTCATTGCAAAGCACTGAAAAGCCCCAGCCTGTCTCCAGACCATTCTTTCTCCTTCATTCCAGAAGGCTGTGCCACCTCAAGCTCTTCACATTCCTGCTTTTCCCATTATCAGGTTACTCTGGTTCACTGCTGGGAGCTTTAAAAAGCATAAATAAATATATATATGTATATATTTGGGGCTCTCTGAGGGTTTGGTTTCTACTAAAGCAGGCAGGGTGAGGTTGTGGACCAGTCCAGGAGGTTCTCCATGGAAACCATCTCAGTTGCTGTGGGTGTGAGGTTATTATTTCATGCACAAACTTTGCATCCAGAGCTCTGCAGGCCGTTGGCTGCTCCTCCTTCCAAGAGCAACAGAGGAACCTTCCAAGGGGAACAGAGTCCCACACAGGCACGTCAGGTCCCTCACACAGCCCCAGCCCAGCCAGGCACGTCAGGCCAGGGCCCCAGGGATGGATCTTCTCCATCTGGATGAGGCAGCTCCTCCTTCACACACCAGCCCACGAGTCAGATGCTCTGGAGGTGCCACTGAGAGTGCCCAGCTCCAGGATGGGGTGCTGGGGGCAGAGGCTTCAAAAATCACCCTTCAGAACAAAGATAGAGTCCCAAAGAGCAACAACTTGGCTGTTTGAAGGCAGAAAGGGAAAATGAGAAGCACATTAAAGGTCCTGAGGATATAAATATTTACAGCAGTTCCTCTCGCTCGTGTTTTTCCTGCTCTGGTGAGCTCACTGGGCTGATTTTCCTCTGCACAACCCGAGTCATGCAATGTGGCCATTAATGAGGAGCATGTGGCTCTGGCAGGGCAGGACGTGTGGCTCTGGTAGGGCAGGACATGTGGCTCTGGCAGGGCAGGACGTGTGGCTCTGGCAGGGCAGGACGTGTGGCTCTGGCAGGGCAGGACGTGTGGCTCTGGCAGGGCAGGACATGTGGCTCTGGTAGGGCAGGACGTGTGGCTCTGGCAGGGCAGGACATGGGGCTCTGGCAGGGCAGGACATGTGGCTCTGGCAGGGCAGGACATGGGGCTCTGGCAGGGCAGGACACGGGGCTGGAGCACTTTGTGGCCCAGCCCAGAGCAGGGGTGGCTGTGGAGCTCTGCCCCCACCTCCTCCTGGGCCACTGGGCTTTGGGTTTTGTTGGCCTGCAGCCCCCTGGGGGCTTTAGGGACCAGCCTCGGGTCTCTGTTGGTGTGCACAGAAGCCCAGGGCACATGTGGGAGCACCAAATGCCACCTGAGGGGCTTGGTGGGAGCACATCCCCCCTCCTGGCACTGTGGGGCAGATGTGGCTGTGCAGCCATGGGGGCAGGTGGCCCCGAGGAGCTGGGGTGACCTGCAGAGCTGGGGAGGGTCTGTGCATCACCCACCCCTCTGTGCATCACCCACCCCTCTGTGTATCACCCACCCCTCTGTGCATCACACACCCTTCTGTGCATCACCCACCCCTCTGTGCATCACCCACCCCTCTGTCCATCACACACCCCTCTGTCCATCTCCCACCCCTCTGTGCATCACCCACCCCTCTGTCCATGCTGAGAGTCCTCCCTTGGGCAGCACAGAAATGAAGAAAGGATGGAAATGATGGAAAATGGTGAAAAGGGGGTGAAAAGTGGGTGTAGTGCACCCAGGTGGGCAAGAAGGACAGTGGCATCCTGGAATAGTGTGGCCAGCAGGACCAGGGCAGTGATTGCCCCCCTGGGCTGGCACTGCTGAGGCCCCTCCAGGGCTGTGCCCAGTTCTGGGTCACTCAGCTCAGGAGGGACACTGAGGGGCTGGAGCATGTCCAGGGACAGGGACAGAGCTGGGAAGGGGCTGGAGCACCAAGGGAAGGGTCTGGAGAACTCCTGAGGGAGCTGAGGGGGCTCAGCTGGAGAAAAGGAGGCTCAGGAGGGACCTTCTCACTCTCTGCAATCCCTGCCAGGACGGGGGAGCCGGGGTGGGTCAGGCTCTGCTCCAGGGCACAGGGACAGGAGGAGAGGGAATGACCCCAAACTATGCCAGAGGAGGCTCAGATTGGTCATCAGGAGGAATTTCTTCATGGGGCTGCCCAGGGAGGTGGTGGAGTCACAGCCCCTGGAGGTGTTTAGGAAAGACTGGAAGTGGCACTCAGTGCTCTGCTCTAGTTGGGATGGGGGTGTTGGGTCACAGGTTGGACTGGATCATCTCAGAGGTCTCTTCCAATCTAATTGATCCTGTGAGAAGTGGATGAGAAGTGGATGAGAAATGGATGAGAATGGATGAGAAATGGATGAGAATGGATGAGAAATGGATGAGAAGTGGATGAGAAATGGATGAGAAGTGGATGAGAATTTGACTCCACTACTGTGTGGAAAGGAAATCTTGGGTATCCTCGTGGTTTACTCCAAGTGCTGCTCCCTGGAGTGAGATGGAACTGCAGCACCTCTGACACATCTCTTGAGACACCAAATGCTGACACAGAGTGCTCAGTGAACCAAACAACTCCGAACACTCTTCTAGTCATATTTTTGGGTTCATTTTGGTCAGTGTGAGGGGTGGCACTTGTCAAGAGACCTCCTGTTGAACCAACCCCCTGAATCCAAACCTCTTGGATGCTGAGAAACTTCAGGAATCTGCTGGAGGTGGCCCCATTCCCTCCTGTTCTGCTGGGACATCACAGGTTCCAGTGGAGTTTCTCTCATTTCCATTGGCTTGGAGCATCAGGATAATCCACCCAACACATTTGGTCCAGCTAAGCATCCAAACACAACTCCTCAGCCAATCCCACTGGGAACTCAGGAGATGACAGCCTTGGGAAGCAGGAGGTGGCTGCTTTGCAGACATTTGCATTCCTTCTCACAACATATGGAGCACGGACATGAAGGGGGGTCTGTAAACACATCAAGTGTTTCCTATCACAGGCCAAGAGGGGAAAAAAAAGAGACATTCCTTCCCTTTTGAAGTGCTTTGCACTTCTGAGAGTGATGGAACAATCAGTGAGTTGGCAGCGGGGATTGGTTGGTTTGGACACGAGCAGAGGTGGGGAGAGCTGAGTCCTCTGTGCCTTTGAGCCTCAGCCACCTCTCAGAGTTCAAGCCTTGCAAAAAATAAGATTTCTGTCTCCCTGCCCAGGTCAGGAAAGGGGTTTGCTCTCCAAACAGCACAAATCCTCGGCTTCTCACTTTTGGATTCTTGAAGTCAGATGAATGTGCATGAGATCCTTATCCTGGGATAGTGAGACCCTTATCCTGGGATAGTGAGACCCTTATCCTGGGACAGTGAGACCCTTATCCTGGGACAGTGAGACCCTTATCCTGGGATACAGAGACCCTTATCCTGGGACAGTGAGACCCTTATCCTGGGATACAGAGACCCTTATCCTGGGATACAGAGACACTTATCCTGGGGTACTGAGACCCTTATCCTGGCACACTGAGACCCTTATCCTGGGACAGTGAGACCCTTATCCTGGGATAGTGAGATCCTTATCCTGGGATAGTGAGACCCTTATCCTGGGACACTGAGACCCTTATCCTAGGATAGTGCGATCCTTATCCTGGGACACTGAGACCCTTATCCTGGGATAGTGAGACCCTTATCCTGGGATACAGAGACCCTTATCCTGGGATAGTGAGATCCTTATCCTGGGACACTGAGACCCTTATCCTGGGATAGTGAGATCCTTATCCTGGGATAGTGAGACCCTTATCCTGGGATACTGAGACCCTTATCCTGGGATAGTGAGACCCTTATCCCGGAATACTGAGACCCTTATCCTGGGACACTGAGACCCTTATCCTGGGACAGTGAGACCCTTATCCTGGGATACAGAGACCCTTATCCTGGGATAGTGAAATCCTTATCCTCAGATAATGAGACCCTTATCCATATTGAGACCCTTATCCTGGGACACTGAGATCCTTATCCTGGGGTACTGATATCCTTATCCTGGGGTAGTGAGACCCTTATCCTGGGATAGTGAGACCCTTATCCTGGGATACAGAGACCCTTATCCTGGGGTACTGAGATCCTTATCCTGGGGCATCAAGATCCTTATCCTGGGATAGTGAGACCCTCACCCTGGGGCACTGAGACCCTTATCCTGGTATGAGACCCTCACTCTGGGACACTGAGACCCTCATGCTGCTGCCTCTCCTGTGCCTAGGTTGGGAAGAGGAAAAGCAGGATGGTCCAGCACCTGAGGGGCTCCACCTCATCCCTGTGCCACACCTGCTCTTTCCTTTCCAGGTGGGATGGAGGGGTGGCCTTTGCCCTTTCTGGGCACAGGAAGGAACCTGGGGAGCAGTTGAAGCTCTTTTCCCCCCACCTCAGCTGGGGAAATCCAGGACAGTGGAGTCCTCCTTTGCCTCTCATCACAGACCCCAATGTGTGGGAGTGACCCAGGTCTGGGTCACCTGAGCCACCCCATGGCACAGCCCCCTGGAGAAGCAGCTGATCCCCATGGCCAGCCCAGTGTCAAAGCAGAGGAGTCACCAGCCACCTCCTGGAAGGGGAAAAGCACCGAGAGGAGGAATCTCCTGCTGCCCTGAAGTCTCTGGAGCCATTCAGGCATAAGAAAGCACAGGTTGAATCCAAATTCTGCATCTTCCAGGAATGTGTCTGGGATGTTTTCCATCCTGGGAGCCCAGAAATCTCCCCCAGCTCAGTGTCCAGCAATCCCACAGGCACTGCCTGGCCCTGGAGCCTCACATGATAAATAGGGGCAATATGTTTCTTGTCAGGGAAGCTTCAGGATGGAACAGATCATCATTTAAAATGAAGCAAACAGGACAAAATAAGAAATAAAGGACTTTGCCTCCAATTAGGGCTAAAATTTGGGATGGGAGGATAAATTAACTGAGCAAATAATTTTGTCCTCATTTACCTTCACTCTTCTGCAAACCACAGAATGTGTATTTGTGCTGTCCTAATAAACAGGGATTTTTAATAGACTTAACTCTGACCCATCTGACTCATCTTTAGTTTTCCTCCTCACATATTTATAGTTTTGACCTCTCAGTCCTGTGACAGTTTCATAGCTGAGGTATGAGCTGGGTAAAGGAACATTTCCTTTTGATTTCTGTCATATCTGCCTTGTCTTCTGAGGCCCCACTAAATCCTTGGAGATTTGGGCTTCACTTCCAAGCTAAACCAAACAGGAGCCTGTCCCAGTTCCTTCATCTCCAATACAATACAATCTTCTTTTTAGACACACAAGAGGGAGAAGAGGTCCAAAGCAAAGCCAACTCATCCTTTTAGGTTCCCCTCTCTTGTCAGCCTGGGAGCAGATCCAGAAATCCCAATTTTAACTCATTAAAGCTGGAAGCAAAGGCTGTTCCACGCTGAAGATTTGGAGGTGAACTGCCCAAACCAAGTTCAACACAGACCATGGCACTTGTCAAACCTCTTCATTATGGAAGACACGACCTCAGGAGGGGAAAAGCCTCCCCTGAAGAAGCCCTGGGACAGTTTGCACCCAGTGGGGCTGCCATGGAGCTCTCCAGGGAATGCAGGAGGAAGGTTGTTCCTTTTCCTGGGCTATTCCACTCACAGCTAGACCAGGCCAGAACCACTGGGATGTGCTCCAGGTGTCTGACCCACTTTATTGGAGAATTATCCAAATGAAATTCCTTCTCTGGGTTAAAGAACCCCCCATGGCCACTTCCAGCACCCACAGGAGCTCTCACTGCTTCCTGGGAATGGTCTGGTTGAGCAGGACTCTGTCCCAAGGAGCTGCTGCTCCTCAGCTGGGCTGAGCCAGCTTTCCTTGGGAGAGCTGAGAGGTGGCCAGGGAGGGAAAGCAAGGGGAGAGGTGGGCTTGGTGGAGTGAATTTCTTGCCCAAGTACAGCAGTGAAGGCCTTGCTGTGGTCTGGGACAGGAGGTGCTGAGCCTGGGCAGGATTGGCAGAACTGGATCCAGCCTCAAGGAGACACATGAGCAAGGGAGCTGGGTTGGCACTCTGAGGTCTGGGCACAGCACCTGGAGGCAGGTGGCCTTCTGAGCTCAGGGGGCACCTTCCAAAGGGGAACTCCATCAACATCTTTGGGTTTGGGCACTCAGCAACTGAGGGACACCCTGGAGAGTTTGGAGTTACCTTCCTGGTGATGATACATGAGAGCAGCACACCAGGGCACCCCAGCTCAGTGCCTGGCACCCACACTGTGCCACCAGCCCAGGACTCCACCTGTGGCACAGAGCTGGTGGCACAGCCCGGGCACTGAGCCTTGGCTGGGCTGGGCTGGGTTCCAAGCAGCCTGTTTAAACACAACCACCTGCTGAGTGTTTCAGCCTTGTCCAAACCTCTCTGATCTGACTGACAGGGGCCTGAGGGCAGCACTGAACTGCCCTGGCCACTCTGGGTGGTGAATGAGACCATCCTCACCCTCCTGCTGCCCTCTGTGCCCAGCATGGCAGAGTCAGGCTCTGTTTCTGACACTGCCCTAAACCAGCCCCAGCAGAGTTTGGGGTTCACTGTGCTGTAAATGCAGACACTCCTTCCTGCAGAGAGTGTGAATTCAGTTATCTCCAATAAATCCAGGGATTTATCATTCATTATTGGCCACTCTGTGATGTGGGACTCTCCCTGCTCAGGTGAGTGCCCACCTGGACAGCCCAGGGCCTGCAGGGCTCCCAAACCCTCTGCCCTCCTCCTCCTCCTGCCTTCCCTTCCTCTTGCTTTGCCTCAATAATATTCCAGATGATTCATGAGCCTGTGCTCCCTTCTCCCAGACCCACCAGGGCTGCAGCAAAGCTGGGCCTCGTGTGGGAGTGGGTGGGAATGACACACAGGGACCCCTGGAGGGAATCTCCTTCCATCCATCCATCCATCCAGGACCGTGTCCCTCCCTGGCTCTGGGGCTGTGCAGAGCCCGTGCATCTCCTCCCCTCCTCTTCCTCCACTTTAGCCACGATTTTCATGTGGTTCTAATCCATATTTTCTGTATTTTCTCCATCCAGCTCTTTGTTTCCAAAACTCCTGCTCAGCTGCAGCAGGGACTGGGAGCCAAACAGATTGCTGGGTTCTTCCACCCTCCCTTCCAGAAAGCAGCTTTAAAACTCCAACTGGTGTTCGATGCTTCAGCACCAACAGCTCATTTATCTGCCAGCCACACCCCTGGGTTTGAAACGCTGCAGTGGGAAAAGCAGGGACAAGGGGTAGAACTTCTGCAGGGGCACCTACCACAGCCCAGCCTTGTGCCCTGCCCCTCAGGGCACCCTGCAGGGCTGCAGGAGGGGGCAAAGACTCGTGTGTGCCTCCTAAAGCTGGGGGGAGATGTGATGGATGAGCTCGTGGGGAGATGCTCATGGGGAAAATGTCAGTCTGAGATGCCCCTGGGAGAGAATTCCACCCCCAGCCCTGGAATGCCCAGCCCAAGGCTCAGACAGGCTCTGCCAGGGCTCATCTTTGCCAAGGTGCCAAGGGTGGCCCAAAACAACTCTCTCATCCTGCCAGGTCAGTGTCCATGTGGGACACGTGCTCAGTGTGGTGCTCACACCAGCACAGGGAACCAAACCCAGAAGAGGGAACCCATCCCAGAGGAGGGAAACCATCCCAGCACAAGGAGCCATCCCATGCCAGAGGAGCCATCCCATCCCAGGGAACCCATCCCATCCCATCCCAGGGAACCCATCCCATCCCATCCCATCCCAGGGAACCCATCCCATCCCAGGGAACTATCCCATCCCAGACAGCCCATTCCATCCCAGGAAAGTCATCCCATCCCAGGAAAACCATCCCAGCACAGGGAACCCATCCCAGTACAGGGAACCATCCCATCCCAGAGAGTCCATTCCATCCCAGGAAAGTCATCCTAGTCATCCTATCCCAGGGAAACCATCCCAGCACAGGGAACCCATCCCAGGGAACCCATTCCATCCCAGGGAACCATCCAATCCCAGGGAGTCCATCTCATTCCAGGGAACCCATCCCAGCATGAACCCACTCCAGCACAGGGAACCCATCCCATCCCATTCCAAGGAATCCATCCCATTCCAGGGAGCCCATTCCATCCCAGGAAAGCCACCCCATCCGAGGGAAACCATCACAGCACAGGGAACCTATCCCATGCCAGAGGAGCCCATCCCATCCCATCCCATCCCATCCCATCCCAGGGAACCAATCCCATTCCAGGGAACCCACTCCTGCACATGGAAACCATCCCATCCCAGGGAGCCCATTCCATTACAGGAAAGCCACCCCAGCACAGGGAACCCATTCCAGCACAGGGAACCCATCCCAGACAGCCCATTCCATCCCAGGAAAGCCATCCCATCCCAGGGAACCCATTCCAGGGAAGGGAACTCATTCCATCCCAGGGAACCATCCAATCCCAGGGAGCCCATCTCATCCCAGGGAACCCATTCCAGCACAGGGAACCCACCCCATCCCAGAGAGTCCATCCCATCCCAGAGAATCCATCCCATCCCAGGGAGCCCATCCCAGCACAGGGAGCCCACCCCAGCACAGATCAGCCTTCCAGCTGTTGGGTCAGTGACGCCTTCACTGCACATCCAAACACTTTCACCAGCTCCATTTCCAAGCCAATCTAACAACGTGTCTGCAAAATCCTCCTGATTTTGGAGGCTCATTATCTCTCTGGCTCACACCTGCATTAAACTCCACTTGGTTTACATCAACATGAACCCTGAGCTTATGTTGGCCTCCCACTCAGAACAGTGTCCCCCTTGGCACCTGCACAGCCTCCTGCACACACAGTTATTGCTCTGGGTGCTTGGACTCCTCCAGGTGGAGGTCAGGAAGGAGAAGGACTGGGAAGCCAACCACTGGATTTCATAGAATCATAGAATGGATTGGGTTGGAAAAGCCCTCTGAGATCATCAAGTCCAACCCTTGGGCCAACTCCAGG
>JAWWLZ010000772.1:0-10383 GCA_035041345.1 Poliocrania exsul | reverse complement strand
TAATATATAATAATAGAATATCCTGAATTGAAAGGAATCCACAAGGATTATTGAGTCCAACTCCTGGCCCTGCACAGGATCATCCTTCAGGGTCACACCATGTGCCTGGGAGTGTTGTCCAAATACTTCTTGAACTCTGACAGGCTTGTTGCTGTGAGCACTGCCCTGGGGAGCCTGTTCAGTGCCCAACCACTCTCTGGGTAAAGAATATTTTCGTAATATCCACCATACTGCAGTCTGCATTAGGGGACTCTACTCTAGCAAACTAAAGTAGAGGTTAGGGGTTAGGTTTAGGTTTTAGGGTTATGGTTTAGATTAGAATCTCAGGTTAGCATTAACACTAAGGTTAAACCTCAGGTTAATTTCAGGGACTAGCATTAATGTTATAGTTATGACTGGAGATCATAGAAATTTGGGTTTAGAATAGGGTTGGAGTCAGGGCTATTTTAAAGCACTGGGTTTATGGGTAAGGGTTAGTGTTCCAAAAGGAATTCAGTAAAAATATCCCAAGTGAAATATTTTATGATTGCAAAGTCTTAATATTTCTAGTGGTGTAGATTGGTTTGGTCACCAAAACATAGAAAATGGCCCTAACTTAATGTGCATTATGAACTTAACCATAGGCAGATACACATACTAGTTTGTGAGAGAGAGGAAGAGAGAGACTGGGTCTTTAAACTGCTGTAGTGGCAAATAAATATATACAGAGTCACATAAAATTATTAATATTAATACTATTTGCTGTCTGTTTTCCTGGTAATAGAGATTTCTATGGACTAAATAGAGTGCAAATTGTGAAGAAGTAATTCTTTCCCCATAGAAAGGGGAACAGATCTGCTCTTGCATCCTTGGGCATATATATTTCAGCCTAGTTGCTGGAATAAGCTTTAATATGGGAGGTGGAGAGCCTGGAAAGCATTTACAACTACACATCAGGTCAAAGAGCGTTGCATTACTTCCTGTCTCTCTTTAGAACTGCATTAAGGCTGCCACTGTAAGCATTTAGTAAGAGGGAATAAGACTATGTTTACCTCATACTGTAAGATGCACATGCACTGTGTTGAGCACTAAGCACTTGCCTCTGTTTTCTGACCTTGGGCATATGTTTACAATTCCCATTGACATGAAGGGATAAACTCTCCTCAAGTATCTCTGGAGACACTTTTATCACTCAACTGTTTCATGCTGTACATAAAGAAAATAATCAGTCGTGGCTGATTTGGAGAGATGAATAGCTTGAATAATTTTAGGTTGACATGATTAGCCATGCAAAACAGTTCAAATAAATACGGAAAAATACAGTCTACACTGTCCAGTCTGAATATAATCAACTTGTGAATCAGAATGCTCTGAATGTTCATATTCCAAGAACAAAATGTTAGAGTGCATTATCTTAATAGAATGTATCTCATTTTGTGTTATTCTCGAACACTTTTGTCTATGAGTTGTTTAATTACATAAGTTTATCCCTTCTAGTAAGATGAAAATAAACATGCCACATCCTTGGAATTAATTCAGATAATTCAACTACTTAAAGTATTCTTACCTCTAGTGCATGAAGTAAAACAGGAATGTTTCAATATCTCAATATGGCTGTAGATATTGTAAACCTGTTCTCACAGGAACTGGCTAAATCAATTGCTTGCCTGAATGAAAACTAAAATCAGGAAACATACTTTGCAATAAAAGTTTTAGCAAACATACACAAATTATGCCATGTTTCAGAATTTGGTCAAGCAAAGCAAAACACTAATGTTTATTTAGTCTTAAGTTATTTAAAACTTTGCTCTAGTTCAAATTGTGTCTTAAATGTATTTCCCACTTTTTATTCCCACTTCAATCTTTCTGGCTTTTCAATCTTTCTAGATTTTTTCAGCAATGTAAAATAAGAAATACGTAACTTCTCAAATAAGCATATGCAATCCTTGCAATTTCTTGCTCTATGTTTGCCACAAAAAAGTGTATAAAAATACAGTAACTTTCCTACCAGAAAACATAATATTTCAAGTAGATTATTCTTCCTCTAGGCAATTCAGTGAAATTTGTCAAATTGCCATAAGCAGAAATTGTTTTTCAGAGATATCAAAGACAATGTTAGACTATATTTTTTTAGTTCTTTGGCACTTCTCTTTACTTCTTAGTTGTTGTTTTTTTTAATCACTAATATAGTCTAGAATTTTGAAATAAGCGTAAGAGTTACAACCAACATAAGTCTCTAATTTATCATTAGTATAATTTTGAACATGCCCAAGCTATATAGTGGATTATTTTTTTCCAGTCATTAATGCTATTATAGAGACAGTACTGACTCACACACAAAAATGTGTATTTAGATTTCTTTTACACTTGAATTCTTCAAATAGTTTCATCTGGAAAATGAGAGAAGGAAATTGTTTTATTTGCATCAACCTTTCAAAAACAACTTTGAAAGTGTTTTCAGTTTTAGACTTTATGCAAACATGAGCTAAATACTTAGAACTAAAGAAAATATTTTTAATACAACAAATTTTTTAACTATTTTTTCAATGTTGAAAATAGTTCATGTTTACTTTCTGGTTTCTGCCAAGTGGTGAGTCCACCTAGGCACGGCACCAGGCACCCATCAAGCTATTCTATCACTTGTACTCAATTTAACAGGGGAATAAAAATACAGTGAAGATCTCCTGGGTCAAGGTAAGGACAGGGAGAGATCCCTCACTCACTAATTAGTGTCACAGACAAAACATACTCAACTGTGGGAAATTAATTTATTATCAGTCAATTCAGACTAGGACAATGAGAATAAAGCCAATTCTTAAAACAGCTTCTCTCCACCCTGTCCTCCGCAGGCTCAGCTTTACTATGGATATCTCTACCTCCTCCCACAAAGGGTGCAGGTAGAAGGGGAATGTGCATTGTGGTCAGCTTATCACAGAATGTCTCTGCGGCTCCTCACTCCTCACACTCTTCCACTACTCCGGTGTGGGGTCCCTCCCACAGAAGACAGTCCTCCATGAACTTGTCCAGAGTGGGTCCATCCCCACAAGGTGCAGTCCCTCACAAACTGCTCCAGCGTGGGCCCATTCCCTGGGGTGCACTTCTTTGGGAATGCACTGCTCCACTGTGGCACTGGCTCTGGCAAACACAGGGGAATTTTCTGGCAGCTTCTCACAGAAGTCACCCCTGTAGCCCTTCTGCTACCAAAACCTTGCTGTGCAAACATGATGCAAACCACCAAAACAAAAGCATATTATTTGTACAGCTCTAATGCATACCAGGCTTTAAATTTAGCTAAAGGATGTGATTTCAACTTCATCTACTGACAAAATAGGCCTCCAAAGCACAACAAATGATTGTTTAATTTAAAAGCTGTTTTACATGAATTAAGCTTCCCAGGCAAGGGCTTATTTCAGAAATTTGAGGGCACTCTCAGCCCCAGGATAACTTGCAGAACTGCTTTGAAGTCAACTTAAGTAAAGCAGAATATATTTGTTACAGAATTCTGTCTTGAGAACTTGTCAGCTGAGGTGCCTTTGCTAACAGCCAGTTCAGAGCACTTAGAGCTATGAGGCTGTCCCTGAATAGTTCATATTCATGACAAGCAAAACAAACAAAAATTTGAATCAGTTCTCGTCCTCAATTCATACAGTTAGAAAATCTTGTCACCTTGAGTTAGACCCTAGCTTTGCAAACCTCAGTTAAGGGCAAAGGTGTGTTCTTATTTAAGTTATCCAAACTGGAATTGTGCATTTTATCAGAAAAATAAAACTACTCAAAATGAAACAAATCCCAAATAAACCTCCCCTTCTTTTGCCTCTGATTTCCAGGAATGCTTACTTCCAAGGAGTTGGAGGTACAATTAAAGTGTCTTTTCTTTTTTGTATTGCCTACACTTTTTTAACTGCCCTAAGGAGGATGAAGTTTCTTGAACATGAGGGAAAACATTCAGTGACACAACTGGCTGTCACTCTTCAAAACAGCTCTCAAAATAGAGTTCATACTGATGTCAGTTAGAGCTGTGATTATTGACATTTTTGCATTGGCCATTCTCTTCTGTTACTACAAAAAATGACAGATTTCTATTTTCTTTCCATTCCCACCCTTCTTCCCACTTTGTTGCCAAAATATCCTCTCCAATTAGAATGCACACCTTTATCTCCACTTAGCTTGTCTTTTATGCATCACCCTCCTCTGTACCTGTGTGCAAACATGTTTTATTTTTCTATTATTTAAAACATATAAACTATTTATTAAACTTAGATTTTTATATAATGTTATATTCCTTGTGTCTGTCTTCAGACTTGGACTCCAAGCTTTTCTCTATTTTCTGCTCACTGCTAAATTTAGCTTGTAGTACAAATTTTACTTTCCACTTGGATCCCAAAGAGGCATGAAATCTCTTGAGAATAGAAAAAGAAGGGGTAGGGAAACAGGTAGATTGCATAAGAAGAGATCTGTATCTCTATTCTGGGATAGACCTGCTTTTCTTCACTGCTAAAGTATGTCCAGTGGTTTGTTTCATCTCTTTGAAAGTCTATCTTGTTCTGAGCACCTTAAGAATCTCTTACAGAAAGACAGAGTTTAATTATTCCTTTATTTATCTTCTTATCACAGTTGCACGTACCATATGAATCTTCAAAGACTAATGCTGCCATTCTGTAACAGCAAGGTCTGGCAAGCAGAAATAAAAACAAAAGAAATAAAAAATAATAAGGTCAAACCCCATGCAGAATCTACGAAATATGCACATCTTAAGTATTTAGTTGAACTGTCTTGCAGACGACCATTAACAGTTTTAATCAATGAGCTATTAGGCATCAGAAACACACTCATTCTAAAATCAAGGGAAGTATATGTATTGGTGTCATTAAAATTGTTTTGATCAGTGATACTGAGGTTGTATTCTTCATTTAGTTGTGTTTAAACTTTTTAAAATCAGTAAAACCAAGTTCCAGGGTAACTTTGGAAGTCAGGAAGAATTACTGACCAGACCAAGCACATCTTTACTTTGTAATCACCTCACAGTCTAGTGAAAGCACAGAGCACTAAAGTGAGGAAAACATTTTTTGTATAATTATGGGATAAATATATAAAGGAGAAACAGGAAAAGAGATGAGCTACTTCATTATGTGATACGGAATATTATTTTGGGAAAGAAAATGTTATTTCCCCCTTAACTTAGAATGAAAAGTTATTTTGCAATAAGATGTGCCACAAAAAATGCTTTAACAAGGGATCTCTGCAGAAGCTAATTTGCAATGAGACACTCTCAGGCCTGCTTATATTATACATACATACATACATACATACATATATAAAGAAAAGATTGCATAATTGTGAAAGAACTATGGAAAAATCATGTAAAGAAACAAACACATGGATTTCAGTTACACAAAACTCAGACAAATCAGACTTTCTGTAGATAAAACCCCAAAAGGTAGAGGTGAGGCGTTATATTTTAGAGAAAGTGGAAGGAAATGTTGCATTAATAGTATTTTATTTAATGTTGATAACAACTTACTTTTATAAAAAGACTACCCATTATTAATCATGTACTTTCATGCATGTTTTCTATATATCTTTGTAATAAATATTCCTCTTAATGCTCCCCTTTCCAAATATTGACACATATTTATTATCCTTAATTAAACTATGTTATTGAGTTGTTAATTGTATTAGTTTCATGCAAGCTAGGTCAATGCCAAAGGCATAGTTTGTTTAACTTAGGGAATGAGTATAGAGTGAAACAGAAGATTTTTTTGAAATTGTTTTCAAATGATGTGACAGTGCTGCATTTCATTCCTTGTTTTCCATCTGTATCTTTCTAATGGTTATCCAGTACTAGTGAAGGTGAGGACATTGCAATTAAATAATTATATTAACTCTGGAAAAACCCTTTCTATTGACATCTTAGATTTTGATTCATCTATGAAGGAATTTAATTCATTCTGTCATGTATTGTTTGTTGGGTTTTGATAATGAAATTTATGATTTAAAAAAATGCAAAAGCATTTGGTGATTTTTCTTTATGGTTTTAAACCACTAATATTCAAATGATGCCAGTTTTATAGCAAATAAATCACAAACCATTTCTTTTACTGTTCAAGCAATCCTAGATTCTGTCTTGCAATATTCATGCCTCAATATTAGGCCTATGAGAATTTGTTGACACCATACAAAATGGCAAAAAAGTGAAGGGGCACAGATATTTCAAGCATAGGTCAAATTCTTTCTAGGTTAAGGCCCTTTTCTTTTGTGATTAATGAAACCCAGTTTTTCAAGTACAGAGACCTTTTCAGGAGCTTAGAAATGTGTTGTATAACCCATACATATTTCTTCTATTTTGTTTTCTGTTCAGTCCTTTAACCATGTAATACAGTCTTCATTCATTAAGAAAAACTTCTGGTTTAAATGGAGGTTACTTCACTTGGAATATCAGCATATATTACTTAATGCACAATTATACATGTTATTGTCCATTAACCTTAAAATGGTGTGGTTTTATACTTATTTGTGCCATTAATTATAGAGTGCCAAGCGCTTAGAATAACTTCTTTTACATGAAGACTCAATGAAATCAGAGGAAATAAATTCTGCTATTTAGTATGAAAAAGAATCACAAAGCCAAGATAAGATTGAAAAACTAGTTATTCATAGAAACAAGTTCAAATATGTGCATCATTATTTACTTAATTGACATACTCTTCTTAGCATTTAAAAAATATAATTAAAAGAAGGATAAAAATAAATAGCCATTTAGTTACCTGAAAAATTGCATTAAAATTACATCTCCCCAAAGGATCTTTTTTAAAGTATAAATCCAAGAAAATAGGGTTGTAGCACAAAAATCCTGACAGATCCTTAAATACAATGCTGCAACTGTGACAATATTATATGTGCAATGAAAAAGCAACGACAATAAAAGAAGCCACTAATATAAATTGTTTTAAAATGGGAGATAGGCAAGTATTAGGAAAAAAAGAAATATTATGGAGGTAGAAATACTAAATCAACACAAGGATAAGAAGTAAATGCCAAGTCAGAGGGCTGCAATGAGATTTACTGTAAAAATCTCAATGCAGCTTTATTTTTCCTTAGAGCAAAATGAGGTTATTACCAGAGTCCATGCTGAATCTTAGGGATTGTCATGATAAAGTGATAAGAAATTGACATTTAGTGTGCCAAGTGATTGAGTAGATCATCCACTTTCCTATTCAAAAGAAAATATCTTACATTTTTTGCTAAAGCCTTCCAGTCTTTTTGTAGCCTGATCTGGTCAGCAGGAAATGTGCATTAAGAAATTCTCTTGAACATCTTAACATCTTTGCAAATTTTGAACTTCATTGTTCATATAAAAAATACTTATGAATGTATCGTGCATTTTATTTCCTTCAAGAATATGAAGTAGAAATAAATGTACCATCAGCTGAAAGCAGAAGTATTTTTCCGTTATATCCCACAAGAGTGTTGTATATAATACTGAGTAGTGAACACAAATTTGTAAATTATTTTTATTTAAAACAGCAAATCTGTTTTGGAAAGTGCATCAGTCAGTCTTTATCATCAAAATGTATGTAATTCTGGTATTATCTTTTTTTTTTTTTTTTTTTAACCTGTGGTCTTTTATATTGGATTTTTTAAAATCAGGCTGATAGGAAGGAGTAATCAACATCTATTAAGATGACAAGGGATAGAATTTCTTTATCATAACTTGTATAGTTAGCAAAATAACAATAAGACAGCAAATGCTTACTGTTCATAATTTGAAAGGGAAAAACTCCAAGGCTAAAGAAAATTCCCATAAACTAAATAAAAAAGGAGCATGGATTGCTAGCCAAACTAAAATTTAAGTCGCAAGTTAAAAGACATCTTACTAGTCAGACTAGTGAGGCACAGAACCCGTTCTGATATGAGGAGTGTAGTGGGAAAGGGGGAAGGAAAAACTAACTTTGTGATGACCAGGCAGAAATTACCTGCCTTGTCCGGTTTTGTTATAATATGACATCATTTGCTAATTTGTGTGGATGCAGTGGAGGAGAACTTTTGCCTCCAAAATAATTGATGAAGCTGTTTGACTTGTGCAGGTTGAGGGGTATTTCCTACTACAGCTTGTTCCAGCTTTTGTGTGAGTTACCTGGGTTTCTGAGATGACCTTGAGTCCCCCTGCAGGCATGCAGCCAATCCAGAGGGTTTTCCAGAATGGCAATGCCTCAATATATAATAGTGGTGGTAATGAAAATTTTCTACAGCCCTTAGGCCTGAAAATAGAAGGATGGTTCCTATAGTTACATGCCCTGATATACATCCATATACCATAAAGCCCTACTCAGTACAAAGCCACACTTGAATGCAGAAGGTATAGAAATGCAGAGACTTCTCTCTGCACTTGGTTGTGCTCTGCTTCACTTTCAAATAAATGAACCAAAACCTGAAAAAGTAAAAGTGACATCTTCAAACAACATGTCAAATCTGATATCAACAGGCTGAAAAGTACTCCTGACTGATGGAAGGTTGGGATGAACATTATAGAAGAGGCTCTTGAAATACCCTGAACATCTGAATTCTCTCTTACTAAATCTCTTCTTCTAGAATATAACATGAGGAAAACACGGACTCTCTCTGAAAGGAATAAACAAAGTTATATAAAAATCAATGACACCATGGGGAACACATTCTCAAAGAAAAGAATGTATTGCTTCCTGTTTTCATTAAATGACCTAAGTGAAGCAAGAAAGGAAGGGATGTATCTCTTTAGGTGTCTCAGGAATCTTCACTAAGAAAATATGAAAAAAACTTTCGCTCACTTTCTTTCTTAGTTACTTTAAATACAATCTGCCCTCTAGATGATTATTCAAATCAGTTGCATATTTTTTGAAAATTTGTTTTTGTAACAAATCCCCAACCTGGAAATTTGATATAATAAACCATTTTTCAGACTCTCTGGAGTCATGATACTGGCTTACACGACTTTATATGAAATCAAGGTTATCCTGAGCCTCTTAAAACTTTCCCTGTGGGTTGAATTAAAAATGTGAAGCAAATGAGAGAATTATTTCCATGCATCAGTTCCCATATTCCCTTAGTAAAGATTATTCCAATCTCTCCTAATTCAATGAATTCTCACTAAAGGAAGATTTATTATTTCAGGTCTTTTTTAATGCTCATCTGTTTTCTACTGTGACTGCTCATTGTCCTTATAATAATCCAGGTATTTTGTTTTCTGAAGATTTACTTTGCATACATAATTTTAAAATGGTAGGGATAGCATGGGTAAATATGTACACTCTAAAGGATATGCTATTCAAGCAAGACAATTTCACGGTAATGACTTATTAAAATACACTGAAGTTCTCTCTTCCCTAAGAGTTCTTACTGATATGGTTAGGAGTTCACTGTGCGTTTCGATGGGAGACTTTATCTCACAGGTGATGAGTGTATAAAATAATTTCTATAGAAATAAGTGTAACATATTTGTACTGAATCGAAAACATGCTTGTGTTTAAGGTCTCTGTGCAATACATCAACTGACTTTGCTTGCTTTGTTTCTAAGTGGGGTTGTGAATGATTTTGTGGAATTTTCCAGATTTTAAGTGTGTTTGTAGACATGTCTGTTCCTCTGCAATCTGGTTCATTGCATATAGTCACACTCCCTCCAGATCTTACGTATTTTTCTGCTGTGTAAGTGCAAGCAACACTCTGATGAACTGAGTACAAACAAAAAATGCTTTTCACAGGTATGTGAAAAATGCATTAAACACAAAATGCTTTTCACAGGTATGTGGCAAATGCATTAAATAATACTTTCAAAACTGAAGCTGGAAAGAATCCCATTGAGTGTTCTGCTGTCCATGGTCTCCATGTCTATTACTGAGGTTTTGATACATGCTTGGAAGGAATGGGGAATGCAGCAATTCAAATAACACTTGTGGTAGCAAAATGCTATAGGAAATGATGCTTATGTCATTTCCATCCACTTCAAATTTTCTTTTACTGAGATCACAGAATCACAGAATGATAATGTTTGGAAGGGATTTCTAGAGATCATTTAGTCCAACTCCTAAAGCAAGCTGCCCCAGAGAAGGTTGCACAGGATTGCATCCAGGCAGCTTTTGAAGGAGACTCCACTGTGGAGACTTTCTGTGCATCCTGCTCCAGTGCTCGGTCACTCTTATAGCAAAGAAACTTTTGCTCATATTCAGGCTGAGCTTCCTGTGTTTCAAGTTTTACTTTGATTTATTATAAGGGAGGCTTTAGCACACTGTTTCAGACTTACATCAAATTAGAGTCATGGCACCAGTGTTCATAGTATGTTTAAGGGCATGTTTGATTTGAAAGATATAAGCACAACATACCTATTGAGATGCTGGATGATGAGTTCTACTCTAACTACCACCTAGCAGCTGT
>JAWWLZ010000771.1:0-10388 GCA_035041345.1 Poliocrania exsul | reverse complement strand
ATAAAATAAAATAAAATAAAATAAAATAAAATAAAATAAAATAAAATAAAATAAAATAAAATAAAATAAAATACCCACGCATTTCTCTGATGGCCTGTAGGGCTCTTAAGACCCACGCAAAGAGTTTTACTCCATCAGCACTTGCAGTTGGGTGACGGGTGCGAGACGCACGGCCCCGAGTGGGCATGACCAGGGTTCTGGTGGCGAAGGGCAGGCACAGAGAGGGTGTCGAGGGGCAGGGGAGTCCCGAGAGGTTTTGCTGCCCCGACGTGCGGGGCGAGATCGCCCAAACCACGGGCCAGCCCTGCCGGGGGGCTCCAGTCACGGGTCCCATAGCGGGGTCTGCGGGCTCGGTGGGGCCGAGCAAAGCCCGAGGGAAGCGCCGCGCCCGCTACTTGTTGCTGCGAGAAAAGTTTTCCCCCGGGGCAAAGAAGACACGAGTGGGGTGGCAGAGGGTCGGACAGAGCCCCTTGGCCCCGTCTCTTGCCCTCCCCGGCTGGGCTGGGCTGCGCTGGGGGATTTGCTTTTCTATTTTCGGGTGTTTTTCTCCCCCTCGAAATCGCGGTGCTCCTCCTGCGCCCCGGGACAGCCTCTGATTTTATAGATTAAACCCGTAATTAGGCAGAGTCATTAAAGCCGAGCAAGGGAAAGGCCAGGAATGGCCCACGCATGTCCCCGCAGAGTTCCTTTCCCTCTGCACCCGCTTTCCAAGGAATTTAGGGATGGCAAACTATAAAAGCAGAACCCAGGTTATAAAGAAAAACTTCCCTTCACTGCTACAATTAATTCTAAAACTGCAATTAGTAGGAAAACCCTAATTAATAAGAAGGAAAAAGCGGCGGGAGTTCATGCACAACTGCCTCCTAATAACTCTGATAATTCCCTGTTTTCCTGCAGGGAGAACTGGAAAACCAGACGGCGCAGAGAAGGAAAACCAGTTGATCTCGGCATCAAGCAAGCCCATGAGCATCTTCCCCAATCCCCAAATTTAATTTGGGGTGCCCCAGGATGCCGAAGGTGCCTTTGCGAGGTCATGGCTGAGCTCAGCCCCAGCCGGGCCCAGCCGCGGGTCCAGGACCCCAAAAATCGGGCACAGACAGAGCTGTTTCGTTTGGAAACAAATATTAATTAGTCTCCAGACTTGCGGCAAAGTTTAGTCAAATGAGGTTCCTTTTAATTAGCGATAGAGGCTTTGGCTGGAGGGGTTGGGAGCTAAGCCTTAAAAAGGGATATTTACAGATACAAAAGTATCAGAAACGTTACAATGGCTGTGATTAAATGAAATTAATTAGCAGAATATTTGGGCTAAGTCGATGGTCAGACAAATCCATCGGTCAAGCACATTTCACTTCCTTGAATAGACCTCTCGCTTTGCCAAGAACGTTTCAGGTCCAACAACTCGTGTGAGAATTTATTTTGCCCCGTATGTTCTCATGCCAGCAAAATAATTCCAAAATCTTATTTTTGATAATTTTCAGGAAAATTTTCCTTTCTTTTAAGGAATTCTTTCAGTTCCCATATTTGGAGTATTTTGAATTACACTTAAATACTTATAGGAGTTCTCCATTGGGGAAAAAATAGAATAAAAAGGAATTATATTGATAAAAATTCCCTGGAAATGAGCAAAAGAGAAATATCCAACACCGGTTCCCTTACACAAAATACTCCATTTGTTCTTATTCCATCCATTTGTTGGAAAAATCAATTAAGCCTGGCTACCTTCAATTATTTACATAAACCCTCTGTCCCGGAGACTTTAATGGGTTTTTCTCTGGTTTTCAACATTGTTATTAGGAATCCATAAAGCAGGGGAGGGACAGGAAATTAAATTAAAGGTACCTCATTATGGCACAAGTGCTTTCTCTGCGGACGGCGCGAGTTTATGGAGACGGAGAGAAACATATGGAAACATGGAAAAGCTCAGCCTCCCCCAGCGAGTGGACTTGGCAATCCTGTCGAAATGACCTTTTGGTTTCAAGTCTAGCAAGGAGAATTCCTTCCCATCCCAGAGCAGCTTTCCTTCCCATCCCGCCGGTGAGAGTCGGGGGAAAAAATAGAGCGAGAAAGGAAAATCGCGCAAAGCCACGTAAGTAGAAAGCGTGGATTGGATTATTATTGCTCTTATTTTAAAACTAGGGATGCTCTGGGAAAGGCTGCACTCGAGGGGTTATTCCCGAAGGTTTTCTCAGCCTTTAAACCGGACTCGGGGGGTTATTCCCGAAGATTTTCTCAGCCTTTGAGCCGGACTCAGGGGGTTATTCCCGAAGGCTTTCTCAGCCTTTAAGCCGGACTCGGGGAGTTATTCCCGAAGGTTTTCTCAGCCTTTAAGCCGGACTCAGGGGGTTTTATTCCCGAAGGTTTTCTCAGCCTTTGAGCCAAGCAGGATTTCACCGCCGTGAGCTGGAGCTGCGACGTGGCCGCCTCTAATTCCCCGTGTCCATCGCGCAGGTTGGTGGGTTTAGTCAAAGAGAAAAATAAAGAAGTGATGGTAACGATGAAGAGTCGGATCAATGAGGGAAAAATAAACCGTCAGAATTCCCAGTGGAGACGCAGGCGGGTGGAGAAGGGGGATACGAGCAGCGCGCCTTTGCCTCCCGTCTCTGTTTTAGAAGAGCTTGAGGTGTTTTAGAAGATGGGGAATGAAATTATCACGAAAAAATAAAGACGAAGGAAGATGAGCGAGTGTGTCCGCCCGCCCCCAGAGCCGGCCAGAGCTTTTCTACCCTGAGGTCTGCAGATGAGGAGGATAAAGTATCCTCGGGAAGCTACACGTGGGAAATTATCAAAGACCAACATGATAGGAAAAACGCCTCCCTCTCCAGCCACCCGGACGAAACCAGCACTCACTTACCTGGCCATGCTTTTCCTCTCCGGAATTTCTTTCTTTTCTTTTTTTTTTTTTTAATCAAAAACTTCCCCTCCCCCTTAAAATACCAGGGTAATAAAGAAATCCCAGCAGACGCCTCCTTTGCAGAGGCATCTCTTTCCACCACTTGTTACAGCCCAGCAAACCTTCCCCAGCTCCGCTTGATTTAATTTGATTCCTTCAAGAATTTTATATTTCTTTTTCTTTTTTCCTTTTTGAGCTTAGGGACCCTTTCTTGTTGAGCTTTAGTCTGGCTTGAGAGCGAGGGTGCTGCCAATTAATTTTTAACCAAAGGGCCATTGTGCTAGCAAAGGAGGAAAAAAAATAAAAAAGAGGAAAAAACCCCCAACCACCCTCCCTGTCTAGACCAAATCGCTGTTTTGACGGCGAACCACAGGCTCTCCCCGCTCCTCCCTAATTCCTGCTCTTGTTTGCCTTCTGCTATAAAACGGGGGAGTGGAGTTGGATTTTTATTGATTTTTTTTACCCACCTTCGAATTCTCGTGCTGTTTCAGCATCTTTAGACCTGCCTAAAAAAAAAAAAAAAAGAAAAGAAAAAGCGGGAGCCGTTCTCTGGCGTGTCCCCCCCGCCCTTCCTCAAGGCAAGGGGGAAGGGCAGGGGGGTTCCAGCCTCCTCATTTTCCAGGACCCCTCTTCTGTGCCATATGGGGGGGCAAGAATGGGCAGGGCTCTCCTGGGGGAGTGACCCCAGCCGGGGTGGAGGGGACGCGGCAGGACCCGCAGCCTTGGCTGCTCATTTCCATCCCCAAAATAGGTGGGGGGATGCGGTTGGGGGGTTGGACCCCTTTTCCTCCTGCTTTGCCATAGGGTGGAGAGCAGGGAGGGAGGAGAGGCAGCAGGGGAGAGGGTCGCTGCCGCCGGTGTGGGAGAAGGAGCGGGCTGGGGCTTTGCAAATCCGATATTTTGGGGGGTAGAGCGATGTGGGGGAAGGTCTCTGTCGATTGACTTATCTGTTAGAAACTGCGTCTGCGGGCGAGCTCACCAATCCGGGGAGGGCGAGGCAGCTCAGACCATCCCCTGGTGTCAGTTTGAATGGGAAACTTCACGGCTTTGCAGAGGGGGGTGATGTATTTTTTAATATAAAACCTGCAATTACCACCGCCCCTCCCCTTTCGCTCGGCTCCCACGAGATTTGCCCACACCTCTATTTCCAGCTTCCCCATTTTTGGCGTGAGGATTATTTTGGGAAAGCCCTTTGCAGAGGAGAAACGAGAGCCTGTGGCTGTGCCAAGGCATGAAAACCCATCCCCAAAAATAAAAAATAAAGAGGAGAAATAGCCCTGCGCAGAGCTGACACCCAGATTCCTCCACTCGAAGCCTTTGGCTCCTCGCAGTGCACCTCGCCTGCAGGCTGCTCTCATTTTATTTATTTAAAAATCAATATTATCTGTTATCTATTTATTTAAAAATCAATATTATCTATTAAATATTGTATTAAATGCAGAAAGGCGGTGGCTCTTTTAGGGAGGTGAACACAACCTGCCCTCCAGGATGGATTTCCTTGCTGTAGGGCTGGGATCAACAGAGAGAAGAGCCAGGAGATGACAAAAAGTACCCCAAAGGTTGGGAGGTCCCCCTGTCTTGCCTCATCCTTCTCGAGGCCAAAACCGAAGCGAGGTCGTGGAAAACCCTCCCAGAACACGCGTGGACCCGTTTGGGTTGCACACGGCAGGCAGAGCAGCCCCTCCCGACTGTGCCCCCCCTGTTCCCACTCAACCAATTTCTTTTTCCTCCTTCCCTCCTGCAGGAATTCAAGTTCGTGGCCGGTCACTGTGTGGGGACCTTCCCTCCCTCCCTCCGGGGCTCTGCTGTGGTGTCCCCAATTTAGGGGTTGCTCGGGGGCATGTCCAGCACAGGGAAAAGCCGGGATTCCCAGGAGGATGGAGCTCGGCCCGCTCGCTCTCTCTTTATAAAGGATTTATATACAGGATTAAATGCCAGGACAATTTAATAATCGGAGAGAATTAATTCTGGCTCTGCCTTTATGAAAAATGATGGTTCGTGGCACAATCCTCTGTCATTGCAAAGAAGAAAAGAACCCAAACCCCAACAGCACTGGAGGTTTCCAATGGCTGAAGGCACCACTCCCAAAATGACTCAGACTGGGAACATGCAGAAAGGGGGAAATTCCGTTCTTGCACAAAATCTAATTATCCATTTTTTCCAATTATAACATGCTTTCCCTTCTGGAAATGAACCTTGAGAGGACCAGCTATTGTAGGAAACCTGCACTGGTTGGGCGGGTAGAAGGCATTTTGCAATCTTATCTGGTTCTATATTCGCGACTCAATCTTAAAAATAGTGAAATACATCAATTTAAATAGCTATTAATGGGCAATAATAGGGAAAAATAAGAAGGAGCTGGATTTTATAGATTTTGGAAAGCATAAATATATACCAAAACTTCATAAAGGAAAAAAAAAAAGACCCCAAACCCAACCAAACCTCTACTCTGAAGCAATTGGAGAGGGAGGAGAAGGGACACTTGTCCGAGAGCCCTGAGCCCTTTTCCAGCCACTGTGAAATTGGGATGGTTTCCCCTTTTTAATCTCCTTTCTGCCTCCCATCTCCAATTCCAACCTGTTCCCCACTTGCTCTCACGACGCGTTATTGCGTTCCTTAATTAAAAAACCCCCTCACCTTTCTCCTGCAGGGTCTGATTCTGCTCCGCGGTCCCTCGCGGGGGACTTTTCCTTTCGTTCTCCTCTTTCCCCGGGGACCGAAGTCCAGACCCGCTTTGCACATTGATCCTGTGGTTCAAACGTCACCCGTGGGTGCTTTCAACCAGCCAGGGCATAAAAATAACCTGTGTTGAAGGGGACAGACCGTGACGGTCCCCCCCGACCGTCGGACCCTCTGCAGTCCTGGCCCCTCTCTTTGCACTTGCTCCCTTCTCATTTACCCTCTCCCCATCACCGTGAGCAGTCGGGGAATTTGGGAGGGGGGACAGGAAGGATAAACGAGAGCAGGACTTATAAAGGAAAATCCAGGATTGAGGTTTTGGAGTGTCAAGGCTAAAAGAAGTGGTTTTGTGGATATGTGGGGTTTTTTTAAAGCAAAAATCTGTTGGAAAAGCGTGAAGGAAAAGGCAGAGGGATCCCACGGGCAGGGGAGAGGGCAGGGATCATCCCTCGCAAAGGACCCTCTCGAGGGGTTTTCTTCTGGAAATACTCGAAGGATGCTGAATAAACCTCCGAAGGAAGGGCTGGAGAGGGCTCAGGGCGTTATCACCGCCCGGAGGAAGACACCGACGGGACGGACCAAACATAGCCGATAAAGAGGATGGAATGAGCGTTTTACTCCGTTTTACCTCAGGCCAAATCCTGACAATCGCTCCTCGACTTGATTTCAGCCGAAGGCTCCATCCCCTCCTCGCTCACCCTGATGGGCTTTACTAAATTTCTGCTCTCTCTGCTTTTCGTGCTGAAAACCCGCGCGGGGTCTGGGGGCGGCGGGAGCCGAGGGCGGGGGGCACGCAGGGGGTTTTACCACATGACACAAATCGCACGAGAAACAGCCTCAAACCGCTGCCTCCTCAAATTCTCTGCCGCCCGTGCTGGAGGCGACCGGCCCCGCGCCGAGCATCCCAATCCCGATCCCGATCCCGATCCCAGTCCGGGCGGGGCATCCTCGGTCACAGCCCTTGTGCCCCCGGCTCTGAGAAAAACCCTCCTTGTAAAAGTCACTTTACGTCTCCCGAGCCTGAAAACCACCAGGGAACAACTTTTTACGACCCGACTTCCAGGACACGATTTCATTTAATTCCTTAACTCTCCATCCCTTTCCCTCCGGGCTGCCTTTCCCGATAAGAACCCACTTTTAGAGTGAATTTAAAGATTCAAACCTTGCAACGAGAGCCGATTCACGACCTGGCTTTAAACCGCAGGATTTTCAGGCCGTCTGGAGTTGCACTCTTATTCCAATCAGGGGGATTTTCAGCTTTGTAGGTCCTTGGGATTCCCATGATGGTGGGGAGAGCCCCTTTGGTATCTGCAGGAAGGTGCCAAGGTTGGTTTATCCCAAGGATTTCCTGGCCTCAGGATATTCCAAAGGCCACTCTGCTCCCATCTAAGCCCAGTTGTCCACGCAGAAAAACCCCAACCCAATCCCAGCCTGGAGCAGCTGAAGAAGAAGGGGAAAGGGGCACTGGAAATCCAGTCGGGGAAGAAGCACAAGAGCAAATCCATGGCTTAACTCCACTTGAAAGTGGCTGGATGTGAGTCCTCCTCTCCCCCTCACCCACCCGACCCTTGTCCGGGGACCTTCGCCTCTTGAGTTTATGGTTCTTCTCTGTGTAGTGTCAGCATTTCACACCCTTGATGGCACAGCCTCCCCTTCTCCGGTCCCTCTGAAGGTTTGGATCCCAAATAGAGCCAAAAAAAAAATACTTCTCCAGCTCTGTGATTGCTCCCAATGCTTGGGAGGTGCTGGGTCTGCTCACCGATCCACCATAAGGAAATAAAATAAAATTAAGAAGCCCCAAAATCAAAAGGTGAGTCACAAGAGTAAAATGAGACTGAATCCCAGAGGCAGAACTCGGCATCTCTCCCCTCTGACAGAGCCAAGGCGAGTTGTGGCACCATCCTGAAACCATTTAGTTCCCATCCATGGGAGATGGGGGCCTTTTAAGGTCTCTTCTCCCCACCCCACCCCCAGAGCCACTACCCCTCATATATTATTTTTACTAATGTGGTGGGATTTTTTTTTTCTTTTCCTTTCTTGGAGGAGGAGGGATTTGTACAGCCAGATTGGAGGAATTTAGGAAGAGAGAGAGAGAGAGAGAGATCCCCCTGTTGAGTAGAGAGATGTTGTTCTTGGGATTAGAGACGTCTGACCTTGGAGGTCGCAGGTCATGGTCTTGAATAAGGAGCAGGAGTGCGAGGTTGGGATTGAAACTTGAGGTGTGTCTGCTGGAGATCACAAGGAAAAGTCTTCCAAACAAAGAGAAATGCCTCGAGCAGGGTGAGAAAAGACAACTTCCCCAAGAATTATGGGCTCCTTCCGGATGGCTGCATACCTGCAGACCCCCCAAAGGATGCTCTGCAGCTGAGGGAGGGCAGAAAGGAGGGGAGGAAGGAGGGGCAGGATGGCTGGAGCCAGAAGGCCCCATTATTTATTACTATTTGCATTCTGGGTAGGCCCAGAGGCCCCAGCACTGGCAGTTTTATGAAGAGAACGACAGAAAGAACATCCCACCATTGGGGAAGCCTCGAGGTGGAGGGTGGGGAGCAAGGAGGGTGCCCACAAACATCTCTGCAGGAAGGGAAAAGAGGAAGAGATCCCTCAAAAAGCAGGGAAATATCACAGAGGAACAGCAGGGAGTTGGATCTTGAATCTGTGTCCAACACCACTATGGGAATCTCTGAGATTCCCTCTGTGAGATCCCAGAGTTCTGGGGAGTCAGTCAGAGCTTTGTGCCTCAGTTTCCCCCCAGGAATATCAGCCAGGGGAATAAAAAACACTTCAGGCCATGGTTTAGGGCAAATAGGGCAGAAGAATCTACAGAAATCTAATTTCTCTACTGGCATCTCCATTCAGAGGAGGAAAATAACACATTTAGTGGCAATAAATCCACATTCAAAATGTATCCAGACCAAATCCCTGCACCAAGAGGAATGAAGGAAATAGCAAAGGGTTTGAAAATCCAGAACCTTCAGAAGACCTGTAATAAAACTGCAGAATCCAGGTCTTGCTGCGATGCTTGAGCTCATCCTTAAGGCTTTTTTCTGCCCGTTTTCAGGCGTGGTGGTCGGGAAGGGGTGGGACAGGGTCGGGTTAAGAGCAGCCCCTGCCCCGGGAGAGACCCTGAGCAACGCTAGAGGGAGCCCCGGGCTCAATTAATTAACCAGAGAGAATTAACCGAGTGGGAAGAACACTGGAGCTGGGAGAGCAAGGGGGAATTCATTTACCTGAGTTATTCCTGGCATCTCCAGCTGCATTTATATATAATATATATAATAATATGTGCATAGCAACGAGGTGGCACCAACCCAAAATGCAGCAAAGGAAAAGGCTTTGTGAGTTTGTGATCTGATTTGGGGACATTTGGGGCTCTCAGATCCTCTTCCTCTTCACCTACATATTTATTCTTCACTTTGAAGCCTTTGAGGGAAAGCAAAAAGCATCAATCGGCCTCCAAAATGCCCTTTTTTAATGCCAGTATTGAGTTTTGAAGTGCCTCTGGAAGAAGGGGAAATGTAAGGAATAAATGTTAAGGAGTTTTATGTTTTCCAGCCTGGTCCAGCCATAAACTCGTGCCTGGTGAGGCCAGAATGGAGCTGGTCCTGGAAGGATGTGAGGGGAAAGGGGAGGGAAGCCCCAAAATAGATCCCTGCGGTTTGGTGGAAGTGCCAGAGCTGGGTGAGTTCAGACTTGAGTGTGAACAGAACTGAACCAAAAGGGAGCTTGGAAGAAATGAGGTCATAAAAGCTGCTGTTGGACTTATTTATTATCATTTTAATGTTATTAACATCCCATTCAGTGGCTCTTTGGAGAATAAAACACTGATACTGTGTGTTTATCTTGACAGAAACCAACCAACCTTAATAAAACTGAATTACTCGATAAAGAAAATGGGGAATTGAACCTTTTTGAAGTTTTATATTGTCTGCTTAATTAACCACTGGAATATTGTCTGAGTCTGTAGGATGAGGGGGAAGCTGGAAAGCAGCAGAGATTATGTCAAGGCTTTGCTGTATGCCATGTCCTAGGTGTAAATAACGCTCCTGTTAATTTAAAACCAGGCCTGTCTTTATGACTTCACTGCACTCCCATTAGCTCTGCCTTTAACCAATGTCATGGGTGCAAATAGATTGGGTTGAAAACTTCCCCCAGAGCCACTTTAAAGTGACTTCTAATCTTTCCCTTTAGTGGTGTTAATTCAACTTCACAAGAGTGTTTGAAGGACCATTAGGCAGAGAAATGGACCTTTTCTCCTGCTGGTGCCCTTATCCAAATAGCAACATTAAAAAAACCAACCCTGTTTCATATCAGGCCAAGTCTCTGGGGCTCGGGGGAGCAGCTGAAGGAGATGTGGGCTCCAGTTTTAGGAGATTTAAATACATACAGGATTTATGCTCTGTGTTTCTGTCTCACTGCCCCGTGGAGGTCTCCAAGCACCTCGGGAACCTCCTGTCTCAGCACGGGCAGGAGTGGCAGCAGCTGCTGGGAATGGGGACAGGGAAAGTGCTGGGGAAACAGAGAGAGGGAGGAAAGAGTCACAGAATCACAGAATCATCTGGGTTGGAAAAGACCTCTGAGACCATCAAGTCCAACCTTTGACCAATCCCAGGGTTTTCACCCAGCCCAGAGCACTGAGTGCCACGTCCAGTGACTCCTTGGACACCTTCAGGGATGGGGACCCATTATGAGTCCCTGGAACACAGGAGGAGTGAAACATCTCTGGCCATTAGCAAGATTCTAACAGAAGAGGAGGCTCAGAGGTGACCTCAGCACTGTCTGGAACTGCCTGAAGGGAAGTTGTGGCCAGGTGGGGGTTGGT
>JAWWLZ010000770.1:0-10388 GCA_035041345.1 Poliocrania exsul | reverse complement strand
TGCCCAGACTGTGCCATCATCTGCACCAACAGGTTTGTCCCTTCCTTTTCCTTTGGACTCGGGGGAACCCCGTGGGGGTCAGCAGAGGGGCCACCAAACCCCCCTGTGTTTGTGCCCCAGGGGGTGGGTTATACCCCTGTGGAAAGGGGAGGGATGGCCAAACTCCTGGAAGGCAACAGGTATTGGAAGTTTGGAGGAGCAGAACTTCTGGTTGGTCATAAGGTTGGTCTTTCCCATCGGGGTGGGTAAAGAAAGAGAGAGGGGCCCAAGGGGTGGTGGGAGCTCCATCATGGGAGGAATTCCACACTTGTGGGATGGAGCTCATGTGGGAGGTCAGCTCTGCTCTGAGACCCCCAGGGTCCACACTGAGCACACTCCTGTGCTGATTTGGTTGGGACAGCAGGATGTGACACGTCCCTGCTGGTTTTGGAAGCCGAGGGCCTCTCCTGAGACGGTTAAGGCAAGACCTGAGCTCTTGGGGAATACCAGAAATAAGACAACTTCAGCTTTGCCTGTGGCAAACAAACTCCTGCTCTATTTCCTGGACAATTTGGGTTTCTTGGGAGGAGCTCAGAGCGGCAGGTGATGGGTGGAGGGGTCCAGGTGGGCAGGACCACCCCACCTCAGCAAGGCTGGTCCTGCAGGATGCCCAGGGGGTGCCCCTGAGGGGGGCACATCCAGGGGGTGGGCAAAGGGAGCTCATCCTGTCCCGAAACTCCCTCTGTGATCGTGATGAGTCTCCCTGATCCTTCTTGGAGCAGGATTTTTTTGGGATAGTCCCTGGGAAAAGCTGTCCCTGAGCCCTGTACCTGCTCCCACCCCCTCAGGCTGATCCAGAGCTCGCCAAGAGATCCAAATGTTTGCTGTTCTTGGCATCCACTGCCCCAAATTTATCATCAGAGGACAAAACAACCCTGTGAGGAGATGTGCCAGGATGGAGGGATGTGGAGGAAAAGGAGCCCTGCCCACCAAGCCCAGCCTTCAGCACCAGCTGCAGGGTTGGCACGGGGTGTTTGGAACCACACTGAGCTCAGTGTTGAATGAAACCACCTCGAAGGCTGTTCAAATCTGTGCTGAGGGGGGAATTCAGCACCTCTGGGGGCACAGCTGGCCCTGAAGTCTCGGGCAAAGTTGGTGCCATCACCACAAACACTCCCAGTTTTCTCCCTCCTGGGCACAGAATCCCCTTTTTTTCCTGTTTTATTCCGTATTGAACACACCTTAAAGGCCAACAGCACCTTCACCCTGCAGTGGCCTCTACACCAAACACGATCCCATGGGTAGGACTTGGGGTGTATCCCAATCCCCACCCTGCACCTTTCCCTCTGGGTTTCAGGGAATTCCTAAAGGTGAAGGATTCCTCTTATTTGGGACATTGCAGGAGGCAGAAGGAACAACCTGGGCTGGGTTGGAGGTTTAATGCTGAGGAGGAGGGATTAGTTTGGGCATCTTTGATCAGAGAAGAAGGGCCACAAAATTCCAGAAAGCTTTTAAAAAACCCCCTCAAAACAGCAAAATAGACAAATTTCTGATTAAAAACAAAGTCAAGAAACTAAAGCAGAGGGTCCTGCTTGGTGACAGATGAAGTTGCCAAACCTGCAATAAATAGGCAGCAGAGCTGAGTGTGAATGTGGAGGTGTTTGTGCTCCCGTGGGTAATTATAGAGAAACAAACACACTTTGTCATCCTGGTGGGAGCCAGAAGCCTCCAGGGATGCAGGAATCCAGGCATCCAGGGATGCAGGAATCCAGGCATCCAGGCATCCAGGGATGCAGGAATCCAGGCATCCAGGCACTCCCCTGCTCCTGGGATTCATATCTCCATGGCAGGGCCTTGCTCAGAACAGCAGAATCCATGAAAAATAAGTCAGTGCACCCAAAACAAAATTACTGGTGGATAAAAGAAACCTTGGGAATAAATTCCCCAGGGAAATTGGGAAGGGGAGAAGGGGATGGGCACAAGGGGTTGGACTGGAAAGGGATGGGCACGAGGAGAAAGGGCAGGTTGGACTGGAAAGAGGGGAAAATTCCTCCTCAGGTGTAGGGTTGGAGCCCAAAGAAGATCTGACCTCCCCATTTGGAGCTCCAACCACCTCCCAGGGGGTTGTTTTTAGCAGCAGATGGGGCTGTCCTTGTTTTAGAGCAGCCAAACTTAGCTTGGCTGCCTCCACCTCATGCCTGGAATGCCACCCAGGAGGGTGGCAGGAGCTGGGTGGGAATCCCTGTGCGTGGCATCCTCTGGGGGGTGGCAGGAGGATTCCTGGGGGAAGTTTGGCGTGAAATGCTCGAGCCCAGGGGATAAATAATGTCCAGTTGTGGCTCCCCTTCTGCTCAAACCCTCAGGTTGGACCCCCTGACTCCATGCCCAGATCCCTGGGCTGCTCCCAGTTCTCCATCCCAAGGAACCTGAAGCATTTTCTCTTTTCAAACCTGGAAAATCTCTGCTTTTTTCCCTCTGTTTTACCTTTCAGTGCCAACCCTGCCAAGCCACCAGGGACTCACAGGATCCCTGTCAAGGCTGCCTGGGTAGATAAAACCCCTTTCTCCCCCCAAATCCTGGGGTTTGGATGGGATTGTTGAAGCTCTGTCTGCTCTTCCCAGCCCAGTTCCTGGTGCCTCTGCTCTGGCAACACCCAGATTTTATTCCTCAGTCCTCACTCAGTGGCTCCTTCCCCTGATCTCGTGCTCAGGGACTGGTCCTGCACCTTTGAGATCCTCCTTTTCCTCCTTGGTTGCCCTTCCTGCACAAGCTGTCCACTTGGAATATTAATATTCCAGACATAATGAGCCGGTTATGCCAATTAAATCAGAATTTTGCTTGGTGTGAAGAATTCCAGCTCCTCCTGTTTATTGTTCCTGAGGTTTGTCCACACATTAAAGCCTTGTCCACTGCTGTCCTTGTCCTCTTCTGAACCACAGATGGTGCAAATCCATCCTGGAGCTGGGATGGTTTCCTGCCTGTCCAGAGGTTTGCAGGACACGACTTCTCTGGTGCTTCAAATCCTATTAATTTCCAGCCTGTTGTTCATGGCAAATTTATATTTATTTATTCTCGTGCCAATTTGTGCTTTGGATTAAATTGGGTTTCTCCCTCCACGGTGTTTGTTTTCCTCTTGGATTTACAGCATTTCTCCTCTGCTCAGCCCTGGCATTCCTGCTGGACTCTCATCCCAGGGCAGAGACCCTTGGGATGGGCACCTTGGGGTGATGCTGCTCCAGCCCTCAGGGTCAGGAGCTCTTGGTGTCCTTCAGTGGTGAGGATACTTTGGCTGCAGGAAAAGAAATTCCAGGATAATCCCAGGAGGAATCACCAATGTGAGATGTTGACTCTTTGAGCTGATCCATTGCCTGTTCCCACCAGGAACTGGTTTGCCATCAGTAGGAGCTGCTGGAGCTGGGACCATGCTGGGGTTGGAGTGACCAGGGCACTGCTGGATCCTGGGTGATGCTGGAGAACATTCCTGGACATGGATTGGGTGGACTGGAGAATGTTCTTGGACATGGATTGGGTGGCACTGGTGACCCTTCCCCTGTACCCAGCCCTGGTGAGGCCACACCTCGAGGGTTGTGTTCAGTTCTGGGCCCCTCAGCTCAGGAAGGACATTGAGGGGCTGGGGCAGGGCCAGAGAAGAGCAACGAGGCTGGAGAAGGGTCTGGAGCACAAATCCCATGAGGAGAGGCTGAGGGAGCTGGGGGGGTTCAGCCTGGAGAAGAGGAGGCTCAGGGGGGACCTCAGCACTCTCCACAACTCCCTGCAGGGATGTTGGACCCGGGTGGGGTTGGTCTCTTCTCTCAGCCAACCAGCAGCACAACAAGAGGGGCTGAAGCTCTGCCAGGGCAGGTTTGGGTTGGAGTTCAGGAAGAAATTCCTTACAGAGAGAGCTGTCAGGCCTTGGAATGTTCTGCCCAGAGAGGGGGTGGATTCTCCGTCCCTGGAGGTGTTTAAGGTGACACTGGAGGTGGCACTGAGTGCCCTGGGCTGGTGATCCCAGTGGGATTGGATCAAGAGTTGGGCTTGATGATCTCAGAGGTCTTTTCCAAGCCAGTTCATTCTATGATTTATGGTGGGATCGCGGTGCCCACGCTCAGCTCCAGGTGGGCATTTCGGAGCTCCGCCCGGGGCCGCCCCTGAGCTCGGCTTTGCTGGTCCCGGCTTTGGCGGGTGGGCTCCTCCCGGCCCCGGGAAGGGGCTGTGCCGCCGCAGTTGGTTGTTCCTGGGAACTGCCAGTCCCGGGAACTGTGCCAGGGCTGCGGCTGATGGATGAGCCCCTGTCGGAGCCTCCGAAGCCGTGGGATGAACAGAGAGAGGCTCTTCGGGGAGAGGGACCGAAAATGGGGACATTGTGAAGGCTCTCGCGTGCCTCGGAGTCACCGAAAGTTGGGCTGGGAGCAGAGTCCGGGAAACGGCGGTCAGAGACAGGGGGGAGTTAAAGCACAGCCAACTCCTGACCCTGGAAAACGGGAATTAAACTGAGCAGCTCGGGAATGGATCACAGGATTGTGAAATCATGGAAAGGGTTGGATGGGAAGGGACCCCAAAGCTCATCCAGTGCCACCCCTGCCATGGGCAGGGACACCTCCCACTGTCCCAGGCTGCTCCAACCCGGCCTTGGACTCTCCCAGGGATGGGGCAGCCATGGAATTACCTGTGCCAGGACCTGCCCACCCTCACAGGAAAGAATTTAATATTAAATCAGCATTTGCCCACCTTGCCTTTGCTTTGCCAGACCCCCAACACCTGGGCATCCCTTTGCCCCTCCAATTCCAGCCTGAATTTGGCTGGAAAAATTCAGCCACTTTTTTTTTTTTTTGGTGTCTGAGCAGAGGCAGGAGCTTCCTTTTCCCAAGTTTTCCTGGTTTTCTAAACAACCAGAAGGAAGGAGTTGCCTTGGCAGAGGGGGGTCAGCTGAGGACACCGTGGGTGTCTCTGTGCAGCCCAAAAGCAGCTGGGCAAATTAATGGCCAAAAAATGCAGCAAGGGCCATTAAACCTGCAGATTCCAGCCTGGGCTTGGGAAATGCCTGAGCCACAGGCCAGGGATGGTGGTGACAAGGTGACACCTCCCCTGGTGTGGAGAGGAGCCCCAAAGTTACTGAGTTTTTTGGTTTGTTTTTAAAGGAAATGGGAAATGCTGCTCTTTCAGATATTCCTCTTCCTCGTGTTTCAAGAGCTGGGTTTGTCTCATCCCCAAAGAAGATGTTTCTTTCTGGAGTCATTCCCACAATTTAGGAGCATCTGATGCTCCATCAGTGGTGATAATTAAGTGTTCCCAGCTTGAATTGCAAACTTTGCTGTTCCGTGGAGCTCCTCGCAGGAATTGCACAGGAAAAGGGAGGCTGTGCCTCGTTAGTGACAGAAGATGAACCAGGCCATGGACTTGAGGCCTTTGCTGCTGTTTCCTCAGCTGGGACTGTGGGACAGGTTGGCAGGGGCAGGAGAGGGAGGGCAGGATGGCACAGGGACAGCTGGAGGGTGTGCCCAGGCAGGGGCTGGGCATTGAGGGCACGGGAGGGACGGAGTCAAAGGTTCAAACAAACAAAGGGGGGCCAGGATGGTTCCTTCAGGGGATTTTTCTCACCCTACCAACCCAGAGGGTTTGGGGAGTTGAAGTGCCCAGACTGAGAAAAAAGGAGGGGTTGATGACTCCAGATTCCAACTGAATGGAGGGGCAGAGGTGAGGAACAGACCCCCAGCCCCTGGGAGGGGCAGAGGCTTTTCCTGGGTGCTGCTTCACTTCCTTTGGAGCAGCTGCTGGGAAAGGCCACTGTTTGCTGAGCTGGTGAGAGCTCCCTCTGTCTCTGCCTTCACCTTCCCCCTCCACCTGTGGGCACCCTGAGCTTCAGAGAGAGGAGAGAGAGGAGAGAGAGGGGTCACAGCTGCTTCAGGACACACTGCAGACCTTTTTCCTGGGGACTGACTTGGACTGCAAGGAGATTTCTGGGAATTCCCACCACTCCTCAACTCCCAGCGTTTCCTTCTTTTGAACAAAGGACAAGGAGAGAGAGAGAGAGAGGGAGAGAGAGAGTCTGCTCTTCCCCCAGGGAAAGGCTCCATCCTGCCCCACATGAGCCATTCACCCCCTTGCCTCTGCCTCTACACCCCCCTTGTCTCTGCCTCGCTGGGACAAGACTGAGAATTCCCCTCAGGGCCCAGGTGTGACTCTGCCACTGTCCATAAACAGAACTGCACCAGGGGGAACCTACAGGTTTGGGGGTTGTGGTTTGCTCTGGTCTGTTTATAGTTGTATCTATGTCTATATCTAGTAGTTAGGAACAGTTGTCCTTCTTACATCCATTTTCTCATTAAACTTGGTGGGGTTTTTTCAATTTAATAAGGGGTGAGTGGTTATTGAGGAGGAATCCTCTCCTCTGGGCTTGGCAAACATTTTGGGTTCCCTCAAACTAAGACAGGCTCTCCCTGTGCACAGTGCCCAGGCTGTCCCTGCACTGGTGGCATCTCATCCTCGCTGTCTCCAGGAGGTGTTTCTGCTGGAGTTTCACACCACCTGCCCTTCCAGGAGGATGTTTCCCTTCTTGTGCACGTCAGGAGTGGGCTGGCAGAGCATTCCAGGAGCACCAAATTGGCTTCCTCTCCACAAAACCAGCTCTGGGCTTCACCTTCCCCCTGGAGATGCTCATTAACAGACCTGTGGAAGGAGAAAAAAATGGAGCAGAATCCTCGTCTGCATCATGGACTTTTAAACAGCCTTTAACTCAATCTCCTGCTCTGAGCTGAGCATTAAATGGCTCCAAATGGAACTGGTGGGAAAACACGACCTCATTAAGTCTGAGCACCATCCATCACGGGCTGGAGGCAACCAGAGCACGTGGAGAAAGGGGTGGGAGTTGGGAAAAAGGGCCCACAGAGAGGTCCAGTCCCAGCCCAGCCAAGGGTGTCACCTCCAGAGCATCCACGTGGGACTCCTGGGACACAACAGCACTGAGGGGGTTTGGGAGAAAGCCCCAAAGCAACCAAAATGTTGCATTTTTTAATTCCAGAGGCAGCAAAGATTAAACAGATCCTGAATTATACATGGATGGGGCTCGTTAGGAGCTCGTCAGGGAGCTTTGGGCTGGTTGTGAAAACATTGTAGGAAAGCACTGGCAGGTAAAATAAGCAGTAGAGTTGATGTTGAAGCTCCTCAGGGGTGGAACTGCTCCTTGTCCTGCTTGGGACACAAGGCTGGTGGCTCAGCTGAAACCCAGGAGATCTTTGTGGCACCACCAGGGAGGACTCAGGGGGTGAGGAGAAGCTCAGCAGATCAAACTCCTCCATCCCTCCCATGGGGTTGAGCCAGGAAAGCTCCTCAGGAAGGGCCGGAACACAGCCCTGGGAAGGGCAGTGCCACCATGCCGTGACTGACCTGCCTCAGGTGCTCCCCTGGGTCCACTGCAGAACCAAAGCACATCCCCAGAGTGAGGTTGGGCTTAACATGGATCCTCAAATCCCAGAGTGCTTTGGGTGAGGAGGGACCTTAAAGACCACGCTGTGGAGTTGGAACCTCAATCAAGATTCCCACTGCAGTGGGAAAGGCCTGGAATGTTTTCCCACCTTCCTTTTCTACCATAGAATCATGGAATGGTTTAGGTGGGAAGGGACTTTCAAGACCATCCAATTCCAACTCCCTGCCATGGGCAGGGACACCTCCCACCAGCCCAGGTGGCTCCAAGCCCTGTCCAACCCAGCCTTGGACACTTCCAGGGATGGGGCAGCCACAGCTGCTCTGCCCAACCTGTGCCAGGCCCTGCCCACCCTCCCAGCCAGGAATTCCTTCCCAGCATCCCATCTAACCCTGCCATTCCCTGCCATTCCCAAACACAGCCAAGAACCTCCAGCCTTCTCCCAGCACAGCCCAAGCTTCTCCAAGACTGTTGCGTTTCCAGACAGTGTTTTTTGGACCCAAATGGTGCACTCCTCAGAAAACAGCCCTTGCTGCTTGATGGATGCTGGAAAGTGCCACGTACGTTTATTGTGCTGTATAAATAAAATATAATAATGCTGAGCCTCAAGGACTCCCATGGAGTCATTCAGGAGAGAGGCAGAGGGCCAGTGAATGAATTTGGATGAGATTCAGAAAAGGCAAAGAGATTTATTTATTGTTTAAACAGGAAAAAAATAAAATAAAAAGAGCAAGAAAGGACCTCTCGTGCCACAGAAATGGGTCCTGAGCTCGGGCTGAGCAGCAAAGCAGGTTCTGTGGGTGAGGAATGGGATGAGGGATGACCTTGTCCCACCTGGGCACCTGCAGAGGGACAGGGACACAGCCAGGAGGGACCTTGTCCCACCTGGGCACCTGCAGAGGGAGGGAACAGAACCCGGGGTGAGAATTCCATACCTGGAGATGGGAGGGGATGATCCAAGGGAAGGGATGGCAATGCCAGCCTTGGGAGGGGAATTCCACACCTGGGGATGATCCAAGGGAAGGGATGGCAATGCCAGCCTTGGGAGGGGAATTCACACCTGGGGATGATCCAAGGGAAGGGATGGCAGCACCAACCCGGGCAGGGGGCACACCTGTATGGCAAGAGGCTCCCATTGACCCCATCAGGCAGGGAGAGCTGTGCCAGTGATGCTGCTCAGGCCCAGGCTCTCAGCAGGGCACAGCAGTTGTTGGGTGCCCGTGATGCCTCCTGAGTGTGCCATCGGCTCCCTGTGCCAGGGATTTACCTTTTTCCACGATTTTTGGTGCTGAGCCCTTGTCACACCCAAGCCCCTCAGTGCCTCTGCCCCCAGGGTGCCCCCGGGCACGAGGAAGGGGCAGACCCGGCCCTGGCACACGGGGCAGGTTGATGCCAAACTCCCCTCCTGTTTGCACCTTTTCCTGGAGCAAACCCAAGGCTGCTGCAAACACAAAGGGATTCATCACTCTGGGCTGTCTGCAGACAGCAAACCCAGAGCAATGTTTGACAGGGAGGAATAATCACCTTCCAGCTTTGCTTTATCCACATTTCCCATTCAGAGGGGAGAGAAACCACCTTCCCAGGGGCTCTGGCAAGGAGCCCATCCAGAGGGGCATCCAGGCTGGCAGCTCCTCACCCCAGGACAGCTGCAGTGCCACCTCTCCCCTCCCTCTGGTTCTCCCCTTTCCCTGGACCTCCCTCACCCCTTCCCTCCTCTCCAGGCTCTGCCCTGGGCTACCAATGGCCCCATGCACGATGCCCGAGGTTGCCCCCCAAGCCTGGCACCGGCAACCCTGCCCAGCCCCAGGGGAGCTCCGTGCCAATTTATTTCGCTCATCCTCCACCTCTTTAATTAAATTAGCTCGAGCACAAAGGGTTGCCTGACCCTTATTGGGTTAAACGAGCCTGTCTCCATGGCAACCTGCTCCTCAGAAGGGCTCTATCTCCTGTCTCTCCTCCAAACCCTTCCACATTCCTCAGCTCTGCTCCCTCCTTCCACGGGGGGTTTCAGGGCACCAACGTGGGTCTGGGCAGGGCTGCAGGGGCTGTGCCAGGCTCTGGAGGGGGTGGGCAGCTCTTCTCCAGCTGGTGGCCAATCCCACAGCCATGTCAGGCTCTGCTCCCCCTCCCTGTGGTTTCTATTCCCATAAATTTTCAGCGTGGAGCAGAACTCAAGGAGCGTTTCCCTGTGGGATTCCTCCTGGAGGAAAAGGAGAACCAAGAAGCCCTTTAGAGGTTGGACAGGAGCAGCTCAGCTGCTTCCAGGGGTCCTAAACAAGCAGCAGGATCTGCCTGTGGATGCACAGGACGTGGGGTTGCATTTGAGGAGCTGCCCCAGACCAAGCCAAGGTCAATAAAACAGTGAAATAACGGCAATAAAATCAGAAAGGGCCACCAAGAAAAGCACCTGGAGATGGTGGGGTGGGACAGGAGACCTGGAGTGGGGATGCTTGGAGTGCTTGGAGGGGAGGAATGGGCAGTGAAATGAGTTGGGAACTGGGTGAGGGGCAGCTCTCAGGGGGTTGTGGGCAGTGGGACAGGCTGGGTGGGGACAGTGGTGTCCCCAGGGTTCAACACCTCGTCCCAGTATGAACTTGTCCACCAGTGACCGAGGTGAGGGCGTTGATGCCTCCTCACACAAAGCTGGGAGGAGTGGCCAAGACCCCAGAGGGTTGTGTGGCCCTTCAGAGGGACCTCCACAAGTTGGAGAGATGGGCAGAGAACCTTCTGAAACTCAAGCAAGGCCAACACAGGGTCCTGCAGCTGAGGAGGGACAACCCCTGGCACCAGCACAGGCTGGGGGGGACCTTCTTGGGGACAGCTCTGAAGGGAACAGCCTGAAGGTCCCAAGATGTCCATGGGCAGTGGTGTGTCCTGGGAGGGCAGAGCACAGTGGGGTCCTGGGGGGCACCAGGAGGAGCTTTGCCAGCAGGGCAGGGAGGGATCCTGTCCCTCTGCCCAGCCCTGGCAGGCACAGCTGGGCCAGTTC
>JAWWLZ010000768.1:0-10406 GCA_035041345.1 Poliocrania exsul | reverse complement strand
TAGAGAAAGATATCATTAGAGAAAGATAGCATCTGTAATGAAAATGGCAACCTTTGTCCATCAAGATAAGAGGGCTTTCTACCTGAAAAAGGCTATTGAGTTTGGGCTGTCACTTTGGTGGGTTGATCTTGGCTGGATGCCAGGCATCCACCAAGCTGCTGTATTTCTCCCCCTTCCCAGGTGGACAGGGGAGAGAAAATAAATGGAATATGACTCATAGGTTGACATAAAGCAGTTTACTGAAGCAAAGTGAAAGTTTGCATGTGCACAGGCAAAGAGAAAAAAAAATAAGTTTATTCTCTACTTTCCATCAGCAAGCCATGTTCAGCTACTTTCTGTCAGGGCTTCAGCACATGTAGTGCTTGCTCCAGGAGTCAAACATTGTAAATGACAAATGACCCTGCTTCCTTCTCCTTTCCTTAGCTTTTATATCTGAGCATATGATATGGAATATCCCTTTAGTTAATCTGGGTCAGCTGACCTAGTTTTGCCCTCTCTCAGGATCTTGCCCACCCCCAGCCTAAGGATGGGGAGACTACCAATGCTTTGCCAGCTCTGCTCAGCAGTAGCCAAAACACTGATATGTGTTATCAACACCTGTCTAGCTACCAGTGCAAACCACAGCACTGTGAGGACTGCTATTGGGAAAATTAACTCTATCTTATCCACACCCAATACATCATGTCACATCAACAATACTGTGTTTTGGTCTCCATATATCCTCTGGTAATGTTTGCGTTGGAAGGTAGATAAATTTCAACCTGAATAATTACCTTTTGTCTTTTTAAAAATCCTCAAACTGTAATTTTGATTAAATATGGTAGTAATCTTCCTGCCTGGTCTCCAAGAACAGAGTATGATAGTGAACAGCTACTCTGTTCCACCTAAGCAATGGTTGCCTCTCACTTATCAGAAAAGTGAATTGCTTAATGCTCCTCAAGTTTTTCAAAATTATTTTCTAGCATTCAGGTTGGTCTTGTAAATCACTTGAAAATCCTACCTATAAACATTCAGTTTTAATTACAGTAATACATAAATGTGCTGGGTACGTACAACTAAAACCAAAAATATAATTGTTGACTGCAAGATAGTGCAAGATTCTGTAAAATACCCTTACACAGAAGGGTATTACACAATATATATATTAATGCATATTATTTAGTTTCAAATTCCAAGACATAAAGAGAAAAACTCCTGAGTTTAATAGAGGAAAATTACATATATAAAATTAATTTGTTAAAGTTACATATCAAATTATCCTAGTGGATATAACTATAGAAATCTCTCAGCAAATTATTAAACTGTAACAAAATACTGCCTAATAAGAACAGCATATTTCTGTTCCTATATTATCTTTATCATGCTGCTCTTACATAGGGCAATAAGAAACTCAATATACAGAAGTTAATTTAGGTGACAACCACCATAATTCACAATTGCATTAGCATCTATTAAGAGTCATTGTTCATGGAAATTTTAATGATACATTCCAGAGTGAATAAAAACATAACATGATTAGGAATAAAATTGTTTCCATGTATGCTGACAGGACTGCTGAGCATAATTATACATTTCTAGGGTGATCTGTTTGGAGTTTACTCTGTAATTTTATGTAAATTTTTAATAACTTCATTTTTCAGGTTAACTACTAGTATGTTATTGCATTGTACAGCTGAGTTGCATGAGCAACTAACAGACACAGATTTCAATTGACAGAACTTCATCATATAAAAGTCTAGAACACTTCAGAATTACAAACTTTTAATTCATTGTTTCCTACTGCCACATGCTTGTGGCTCATTTGAATGAGGTGCCATAATTTCCAATCAGTTACTAAATACTAGCTGTATTATCTATACTCTGAGCAAAAATCCATTCCAAGGAAAATATTCTTGCAGGGGGAGTATTTTATTTTTTCCTCTCCTTTTGCTCATTTATTCACTGGAAGATGCAGGCTTAAATCAGCTTATACAGCTTTATGTAATAAATTTGCAGTAATCTGTACAACATAAAAGGACAAGCAGAAAAAAGAAAAATCAAATACTCTGAAGAAAAATATGTGAGATCAGGGCTGTGAAAAATCTGCCTGTTTAGATTCGCCCAGGTTTCAATGAATCATACAGCTGGAGTCCTGTGAGGACCAGTTGATTTTCTATTAGGTTCACACTGAAAGCCAAATTAAACCAAATTTCAAGAAGGTTGCTGGTATCAATGGGTATGAAGCCAAAATGCAATGGAAAAGGAAGGCAGGCAGGCAGGAATGAATAGAGGGAGGGAAGAAGGGAGGAAGAGGAGGGAAGGGAGGAAAGAAGGAAGGGAGGCGGGAAAGGAGGAAGCGAGGGAGGAGGGAGGAAGAGAGTGCGGAAGGAACCACACCCCACTTTGTGCCTATTTTCTCCAACTCTCTTTTAACTGCTGACCTTACTGTCACACTTTTCTTCAATCTCCTCCTATTGGAAAAAAGTCTGCTCAAACTAAGCAGATGGATCACCACTATCCACAGCCTGTCAGGAAGATCACATTCTGGTATCCCACTAAAAGATATACGTAAATTTTTTAATGACTGACATCATTCCCATTCGTCCATATTTGCCTCATTTTGCTCACTTTGTATAGTTGTTTTTAGGAATGGAGAGAGACATGAAAACTTGCAGTAGCAAACTTGGATTTCTCCATTATTTTTTGATATTAAGATGTTCCAGACTAAATACAACAATATCACTCATATCCCTCTAACCTTATAACCTGAGTTCTTTGTTAGACATTATGAATTAACACACAAGACTTTCAGCAACATAAATTTGACTACCATGAGCAAACATAAAGGATCTGAGACATAGCTTGACAAAAAGCTACTGTCAGAAAATTAAACTTTTAAAAGTGTAAAATATTAGATATGTGAAGCTTCCTGAGCAGATGCTGGAGGGAAAAGATCAGCTAGCTGATCTTTGGACCTTTGGGAAGAAAGGTGTGATCAAAGTCACTGAACAAGAAGATTGTTGAGAAGTGGCTTTGTGCTGAAACCGTGATTTCTTTCTAAGATTTTGCTTTACAAGCCTTATGGGTCTAACGTTTCCCAATTACATCCTTGTCTTTCCCTTTTTGCTACAAATGAATCCAAGAATCTGTCCCAGTAGCAAACAAGTGAAGCTTGTGGAGTTATAAGACTCTCTAGGTTGAATTATCTATATTACTGGAAGACATATGAAGAAGAGAAGCTATTTGGATGAATTTTTAGAGTGAATGAATAAGCAAGTGTATAAGTGTAACTGTGATGCCCACTATAAAATAATCTATTTCCTCTTATCAAATGAAAAAAATAAAATCAGTAGCTTAGTCATCAATGGTGGTGATGCCGAAGGGGTCTTTGATTTTTCAATTTTCATATTTTGTAGATTTTAGGAACACAGTAGATGTAGCCCTGTAGATTTTTAGTGGGTTAATATTTAGCAACTTAAGTATAAGGTCTTTCTATCTCTACCCCTGTGCCAGAACAGGCAGCTGAGATCTTCTAGCTGTTTAGTCTCTTTCTCAAGGTACAAGATTGGAGGATACTAGAGGGAAACATAAGCATGAAGTAGAGTGACCCGGAGCACTGGAAAGCGTCCAAAAGGCCTTTATGTGCTGAAGAAGAGGAGGTAGATGAAGACAGAGGGTCTCAATGACCCCAGCCTCAAATCCGGGGGTTGGAGACTGGGAAAGGACAGAGGTGGAACTGGACATGTATAAAGTAGTGATTGGATAGATTGTATTATAAAAGCTATAGAAATCAAAGCTTGCACACGCACGCATCTATGTATTCCTGGATGAGCAGGACTGCTCATTAAAGTAACTACTATTAAAACTTGGCTTGGAGTCTTTTTTGCAGACTTTTAAGGCAACAGTGGCAACTGCTCAGCAAACAGAAAAGTGATTTTGCCTCCCTAAACTATATTTTGTACTTTGTGACATAGGGTGGATCTGCAGCTGAAGTTCAAAATTGAAATCTAATTTTCTCCAGCAATTAGTTTCAACACATGTTCCACTCATATAATCCTAGAATTCATCATCCTGCGTGCTTAACATGGTTAAGAGAGATTAATAAAAACTGTAAAAGGAAAAAAAATAACAGAGGAGGAAGATGTTCTCTGCTTGTTCCAATTTTTGTTCAAGTACTGTTCAGTATAATAAGATATCATACTACATAGAGAAGAATATTGCTTGTATATAAAGCCACTTTCAAGGGAATTAATTTCAGTTCAATCATATTCAGTCTTGAATAATTTTCCATTATGAAAATTGTGTTTACTGATATCACAACAGCCCCATGACAGGAATTTCTAGCTAGATTTTCTACCTCTACTGTTTACTGGTAACCACATGTAGCTATCCCCTTTCTTTAATTCTGTCTCTACTGTACTCCATACAGTACTTCATTCTAGGCATTAAAGAATATTTACTAGCTCTGAGGACTTTTAGACATAATTTGATTTTACAGTTTGTCACAAACAGAACATTGTTACTGGCATGGCAGTTATTGTGGACCTTATAGAAAAATCAATTTTTCGTAGAGCTGTTTGTGGAACTGATCAAACAAAAAAGGTTTTTTTGCAAACCAGTAGGCAGATGATTGATTGGTTTGAATGAGAACTCACGCCAGAAGAAGCTAATGTTCCTAGGACTTTAAAATTCACAAATAATATGTTGAATTATTTCAGGGATCCTCCATGACAGTAACAAAAAAAATTCAACTACTGATTTTATACCCTGAATTGCTTACCATAAGACTGTTAAGCAGTGACTTTTATTTAAGTGTAACATGTGTTCAGACAAATTTATGTCAGTGCTTAATTTCTATATAATATCCTTATTCTCTTTTTTCCCTTTTCTTCCTCATTCCTGAACCTCTATCGCAGGACAAATTAAAATAAAGTTCTTGGTTACATTTTAAATTCATAATCCACTTCCCCATATTTGTCACTTTGATCGTTACCTCTTTGCAACTTGTTTGGTCTTCAAACACAGAGTCACACAATAATCATGAAAAAAGCATGAAAGTCCCAAAGATTTTCTAGTCCATCCTTCTTCCTGGTCATTGAATCACTATACTAGTGATATCCCTGAGACATGCTCTTTAATCTATTTAATAATAGTCAGAAAAATCTTCAGTTTCTCTCACATGTAGCTTGCTTTTTTCTGACATCCAACCTGTATCTTCTTAGTCCAATGCTAGCCTCATCTTTCCTAGTCTGTCCTTCATGCATATGTAGAACAATTATTCAGTCTTGTGAATATGAGACAAACAGACAACTTGTTCCAGTGTCTGATCATCCTCACAGTAAAAAACCCTACAGTCTTATGCTTAAATCTAATTATTTCTATTCAACTTTCTTGTCTGGTGTCCTGCCACCTGGCACCACTGAGAATAGCTTCGCTCTGATCTTCTTTAATTCATCGGGTATTTATGCACTCCATTAAGTTCCCCCGATCCTTTTCTCTCCAGGCTGAAGAGTCAGAATTCTCCCGGCTTCTCAGTATGTCAAATACTCCAAGCCCTTCATCTTCGTGACCTTTTACTGGATTCACTGCTTGATGTCCATATGCTTCTTGCACTGGGGAGCCAAGACCCGGACACAGCACTCAACTACGTTTCACCATTGTTGATCAGAGAGGAGGAATTATTCCCCTCTACCTGCTGCTGAGGGTTATGCCAGTGGAGTCCAGGAAGCTGTTGACCTACTTTGCCAGAAGGTTGCATTGCTGGCTCATAGTCCACTTGCTGTCCAACAAGATCATAGGGGGTTTTTCTGTGAGCTCTTTACCAACCAAGTAGCCCTAGTCCTGTATTTTTGAGGGGATTTGTCTCTCTGTGGGATCAGGACTTTACATTTTCCATTGTTGAATTTCCCTACTGTCAGACCACTTTTTCAGGTGTTGATGTCTCTCTGGATGGCAGCACAATTCATTGGTATATCAGCCAATTCTAGTTTTGTATCATCTGCAGACTTTCTGAGGTTGCATTCTACCTCAGCATCCAACTCATTAATGAAAATAAGTAGTAGTATACCCAGTATTGATGTGTGGGACACAGCACTAGGATCTGGCACCCAGATGGACTTTGGGCCACTAAACAGAAACCTCCGAGCCCCATAGTTCATCCAGTTTTCAGTGCGCCTCACTGTGTACTTACACCTAGTTGGTACTTCCTCAGTCTCTTATGGGTGACAGTGTAAAAAGTTTTTGTTTCAGTTTGTGACGACTTATAACCCCTAACCTTTCTTTTATTTAATAATTACATTCTCTATCTTTTTCCATCTTGTATCTGTACAGTTGATCATACCTGCCAATTGATTTCTACCTTAGATTTTTCAGTTGTTCTTCCATATTGACAGCAAAGTATTGGTTTCAGGCTATGGTTTCACAGCAGAATTTATATCTCATTTCACTGGTGTCATCTAGGCTACGTGTATCCAACTTTTTTATTAAAATGTCATGTAATATGTCCAAAGTCTCATTTTCCCTCTAGATTTAAGAGCAGATCTTTGTAGGTTTGATCACTGCTCTCTCCAGATAGACAGAATCAAAGGCTAGCAGCTCTATTTCTCTGCAGGATGATCTAAATAAAGGAGTCAAACTCATTTTGGTAAGACATATTACATGTTTAAAGAAGTGTAGAAAGTAGGTAAGGAAGCGGGAAAGTGGGTCCAATATTACACAGTAGATATGAATACTAATTATGAGATGATGGTGTGCTTTTTATCTAATGAGAAAAGATAATGGCGCCAGTTAGAAACTTATGTTGACAAGAAACAACATAAAGAGGACTTAACTGAGGCATAAAAAGCATAGGACAAGCTTGCCCTTCAGCCACAGTATTGGTGTGGATAAAAAAGGTAAGAACCCTCTGAAATATTCAAATGCACTGTAATAAAACCACTACCATAAGTGCTATAAGTCAAATGAGTACAGCTGCAGACCTTGTCATTGCTGTCATTTTGAGCCTGTCAGCATTTCTATTTCCTCTGAGTGGCTTGGATATACCACATCCCCAGAGCTGAAACATGGCACACAAATTTCCAGCTACAACACTGTTTTCTTTTAAAAGCTGCAATGGATGGATTTACCTAGGGGAAAGCAGTCTTCACAATTCAGTACAATTAAGGAGTTAAAAAGTGTTCACTCATGGCTACAGATTAGGAATAAACCTCCCACCAGGCAAAGCACTATGAAGGAGCAGAGAGTGACAGAGGATTTCAGCGACAGAAAGTTGAGTGTAGAGCCTCAGCATTTCCTGTGAACACTTGTCCCTCTACCATTTTTGCCTGTTTTGGTGGTTTGAGCCTGGATAGTTTCTAGGTGTCCACCAATACCTCTCTATCACTTCCCTCCTCAGCTGAACAGAAGGAAAAAATATAACAGAAAGGCTCAGGGGTTCAGATAAGGATGGGGAAGGTTCAGTCCCAGATTACTGTCCAAAACAAAACAGACACAGAAAAACAGACTTGGAAAAATTAATTCAATTAAAATTGGAATAGGATGATGAGAAGTAAAACAAATCTTAAAAACACCTTCCCCTCAACACTCCCGCCTTCCTGGGATTAAATTTATTCTTGATTCTCTACCTCCTTGCCACCCAGCAGTGCAGGGAGATGAGGAATGAGAGTTATGGCTGTTTTGCCAGGCGACAACACTCAGCACAAGAAATACACACACCAACTTTAAAGAATAAGTGTATATATTTATTATAGTTTGAAACAGCAAACAATTACAAAAGAAGCAATGAATTATAAAAGGATAAGCTTAGTAATGCACCTAATCATTACTACAAAGAGTGTCCATAGTAATTAAGAACTTAGATACATTGCCAGTGACCCCTTTAACACATTACCATCATCCAGGCCTGCACGTCAACTGGGGAACCCCAATCACAGTGAAGAGTTGGAGAACCTTTCCTGGTCACTGGGAAATCCTGCGCAGCACATCCACTTGTGGGTGAGGTCTCTGTCTTCACTGTGGGAAGAGCTCAGCTTTTATACTGGTACACAAACAAGCTTACATCACGTATTTAGTGTGGAAGATATCTGGCTTCTTCTCTCCTTAGTTTTTATCCAAAGCCTGTCCAGGGCTCAGAGGAAAATCAGGGAGTCAGTTTGGACCACCTACTGTCAAATATGGTCAGCCATCTATGTACACGGTCTTGTGTAGTTTCTAAATACAGAAAGATAGATACATTCATATCTTATTAATGTACAAATACTAATATTCACTAGTAAGCAAATACCAATATACCTTACTGACAAGCATACTTGTTTACACAGGTGTAGTCTTATCATATTATGTATTCTACTGGGGATTATATGGAATTTTGTCTAAAAAGAGACACACGGCTAAATATAATATTCACTTGGAAGGTTAATATAGAGGTCAGCTCTGGCTTAGGCCCTGTTACTCAGGCCTCAGCACTTCAGTGATCAGTTCATTAAATGTAGTTTCAGTCACCCCTTCCATCTCAAGAAGAGGAGTCCTTTCCCTGCTCCAGTATGGAATACTTCTCACATGCAACAGTCCTTCACAAACTTCTCCAGCACAAGTCCTTCCCACAAAATACAGTTCTTCATTAACTGCTCCAGCTTGGGTCCCTTTCTACTGGGTGCAGTCCTTCAGGAGCAGCTTGCTCCACTGTGGGTCACAAGTCCTGCCAGCAAATCTGCTCCAGTGGGGGCTGCTGTCTCCATGGAGTCAGGAGTCCTGTCAGGAACCTGCTCCAGCATGGACTTCCAAAACTGAACCTTCAGTGATGTAAGGTATTTCTGTTAGTGAGTTTCTTCTCCTGTCTAAATGGACTGCCGACTTCTGAGCAGAGGCCATTGCAACTGTGATGTGAAGGTAGACATTTGCCATTTTTGCCCAAAAGTCTTATCATATCCTTGTGTTTTTGTGGTAGTTTTGGCTTTAGTTTCAGTTTAGACTTTATTTAGGCCTCAGTTTTAGCAGGCCTCAAAGGGTGTGACGTAGATTAGAAAGGACAAACATCACCTGACTTAAGCAATCAAAGAGGTATTTCATATCATCTGACATCATCAAGAAGTGTCAAGGGGTACAAAAGAGAGAGGGGAGGAGTTTCTGTCTCTTTCGGTCTCTGCCCCAGACCCAGGAAGACATGCTGCTTTGACTCCTGAGGTTTGGCCCTACTGCTGTCTGCGCTGTTGTTTATCTAGGTAGGTGAACATTTTCTTGTTAATTTCTCTTCTCTCTCGCTGGGAGGTTTCTCAGGAAGAGTTTTTGGGAGGTTTTCTGGGGTTTGGGTGGTTGGATTCTGTGTTATTAACTTGGGCAACTCGATGGAGGTATTATTATTTCTCTTCACATTCATATATATATATGTGTGTTATATCATATTCTGTTTTAAATTTTCTTTTCTCTGTGTAAATATAAAAACCTTACCATTTCAAAGCTTTATTTCTAAGGGTTCTTTTCCTCACTCCTTTTCCCTGGGAGGGGGACCCTTTGACTCTGTATTGGGCAGTTGGCATTTTGCCAGCTCAAACCACAACAGTTTTGTAACAGTTTTGTAGGTTGCTTCTAGGCTGAAACTCTTGCGTCTGACAAAGAGCACTTCACAACCAGTCAGGTTGTAAAGTAAAGCAAACTCCTTCTAGTCTTACAGTATGTGTTTTAATAACCAATGCATCTAAAATGCAATTGTATGTAGAAACTGGTGTTTTTCAAATGTAATGCATAAAAATCTGAGCAAACTTGCAGGAATAATGAGCGGAGAAGGTCAAGGCAGTCACTCTATCTTCTGTCAACTCCACTTGTATTAACAGTCATGACATGCCTGCTGCCATGGAAAGAAGACCCTCTGAATCGTAAGCACAAACCATTCAGGACTGTCCAACTCATTTTTCAAAGAGACTGAAAGTGTAACCCTCAAACACAAACTATAAAGCCTGTTTTATCAGGTCTTAATGTAAATATTATATCATCAGTGCTAACTACTCAGCTGTTAGAAGCATGATGGTGAAAAGGTCAGTATTATCTTGTCACTTGTGAAAAAACTGCAATGCACACAATGTAGAAAAGTGTAGGAAGATGCAAATTACTCTGATTAGATCCTGAGTGATGTACAGTGGACTAGTAGGGTGTAACAGAAGTACAGCTTCACTTTTCACAAGCTTGAAGAGGTTAGAAAGTGACTTTCAAACTTTGGGAGATACTGAGGATATACTTGAGCTAACACTTTCTGTTGAGAGAGGACAGCACATGACTGGAGCATAAGTCCTATGGGGAGAGGCTGAGGGAGCTGGGGTTGTTTAGCCTGGAGAAGAGGAGGCTCAGAGTTGACCTCCTCACTGTCTAGAACTACCTGAAGGGAAGTTCTAGCCAGGTGGAGGTTGGTCTCTTCTCCCAGGCACTCAGCAATAGGA
>JAWWLZ010000767.1:0-10415 GCA_035041345.1 Poliocrania exsul | reverse complement strand
TTCTTCGCTCACTTGCTCTGCACCCGCACAGCTCTGCCAGCACACGGGGCACCAGGACACCCCGAGGCAACATGCCCTGCTGCACATGGCCTCAAACGCCCAAACAAGGCAAGGCAGGGCAGCTGAGACCCCCTCCTGGGCACAACACACAGGGCTGAGCCCAGGGCTGCTCCGGCACAACGTGACAACAACCCAACCTGGGCCCCCTCCACCTCACGCTGCTTCCCTTTGGGACACAACTTGATCTCCCAGGTTGGAACAGCTTCACGCTCACCTGCCCAGGAACCTGCACCTTGCTGGGCCTCAGAGTAATTCTAGAGCTAAAGCGGTGAGAGACATCAGCTCAGCTCAGCTAATACATGCCAGCACTCATCCCTGGCCCAGCCAGTGCCTCCTCCTGCCCGGCCCAGCCTCCCCAGCCAACAAGGAGGACGCTCCCAGCTGCAGCTGTGCCCGGCGGGGTCCGTGCCCAGTCGGGTCCCTGCGCGGGGCTCCCGCCGCTCCCGTCCCAGCGTCTGTGGGACATGGACCCTTCCCCGATCCCTGCCCGACACAGCCGAGGGGGAGGTCCCAGCGGGGCTGTGGCAGCCGCGGCTCCTTAACCCGCCACGGCCGGGGGGAGGCCGAGACCCCTCGTGGGACTGCACAGAGTCCAGTCCCGGCGCTGCTCCCGCCCCGCGGCCCGGCCCGCCCGGCTCCCACCTGCTGGGACCTACCCCCGCAGCCCCCGGTCCCGCAGCACTCTCGGGACCCCCCGGACCGAGCCCCGGAGCCCCCGGTTCCGCAGCACTCCCGGACCCCCCGGACCGAGCCCCGCAGCCCCCGGCCCCGACGCACTGTCGGGACCCCCTGGACCGAGCCCCGCAGCCCCCAGTCCCGCAGGACTCCCGGGACCCCCCGGCCCCTGCCCGGCCCAGCCCGGCCCGTACCGCGTGGTCGCAGCGCCGCTCCCGCGCTCGGCGCATAGGAAGTGACGTCACGCCGCGCGCGGGACAGGAGGCGCTTCCGCCGCTCCCGCCCAGCTTTCCGCCCAGCAATCCCAGCCTCGCCCGGCAATCCCAGCCCGGCAATCCCAGCCCGGCTATCCCAGCCCGGCTATCCCAGCCCCGCTGCCCCCGCCCCGGCCCAGCGCCCCCGGCTCTCTCCGGCTCTCCCCGTCCCTCTTCCCGGGCACGGCGGCTTCGGCCCTGGAGCAGCTTGGCCGCCTCTGCCCTTGGGCCGGGCCGGTGCCCCGAGCGGGGGGATGGGCTCGGGGGGGTCACCGGGACGGGGACAAAAGGCCAAAGACCCCACTTTTGGAAAATACCTAATTCTGCCTCGCAAAGCGTTGCCTCTATTGCTGAACTCGTGTTACTGAAGAAACAGCAGCAAGTGATGGAGTCGCTTTGATCTGGTTCAGAGTACCCAGGGCTGAGCAATTATTGGAGACCAACGTGCTATGAATTAGAAGTCATTAACTAAGGGAACCCAGACACTTCAATAGGATGAAATGGTAGAAAGCCAAGATTTTCTTTACACGATTTTGGCAGGACACTCATGAAAGAAATTTGAGAAGGTCAGACTGAGGAAGAGTATGGACTGAGGGTGAAAACCAGGGGGAGCACCCCAGAACACCCTGAAACGGCCCCAAACACCGTGAAAGAACCCAAAGCACCCTGAAACACCCCGAAACAGCCCAAAACACTCTGAAATACCCCAAAACAGCCCCAAACACCCCAGGAATGGAAGTCAGAAGAAGAATCCATAAAGCTCCACCTCTGGCCATGTCTCTGTACTGCCCAAGCACGAATATTTTAATCACATATTGTAATAATGTGCATCGTAACCAAGTACTGTATTTGTATAAATTCCCCTGTTTTGGCACCAGCGCTGGCAGTGGGTTTGTGCAGTGGAACTGCCTCACTTCCCTGCACAGAAATAAGTATCTTGCTGCCAATTGACAAAAAGTTCTCTTAGCAGTTCTTTTCGAGCTTTTTGGCTTCAAGGGGCAGAGGGGGCAGTCCCGTCCCCGCCGGCCGTGCCTGACCTCGTGTGGGGGTTCAGCCCCTGCCCTGGGCCGGGTTCAGCCGCCTCCTAGCCCTCGGCGTTCCTGGGCTGCTTCATCCCGGGATGCAGAGCTGGGCCCTCTCCCCCCGGGGCACCGGGAGAGGCTCCATGAGCAGCGGGATCTCATCTCATCCCACTGGGTGCACAGCCCGCTGTCACACCCAGCACCATTCCAGGGGCACACCCAGCACCATTCCAGGGGCACACCCAGCACATTCCAGGGGCACTCCCAGCACATTCCAGGGGCACTCCCAGCATCATTCCAGAGGCACACCCAGCACCATTCCAGGGGCACACCCAGCACATTCCACAGGTGGGGGCGGGATCTGCAGGCAAAGCTGCTGGCAGAGACCCCCACGGTCACCCTGAAACAGGATGGAGTATCCATGGGGTCCCTGTGCCCACGAAAGGGGTTTGTTGGATGGGGACACTCGGGTTGGGAGATGCCAAAGTGACCGAGGGAATGCAGGGTGGGGGGAAAAAGGGGAATCCTTGGGAATTCCCCAGTATCTCCTCTGAGACCCCTCCTGGAACCCCCTGGGACATCCCAGGATCCCCCTGCAGGAAGCACTGGCAGTGGGGACTGGGCAGACAAGGAGATTTGGGAGTCTGGGGTGTCCCAGTGTCAAGGAAAGAGCAGAACTGGGACTTCAGTGGGTCCTGGCATCAAGGAAAGGAGAGTCTGAGGATGAGGTGACCTAGCATGGCCAGGAACAGGAGTCCAGGGTTCCCCAGGATCAAGGAACAGGGGAATCCGGGGGCTGGAAAAGGAAGGATGGCCGGGAAAGCAGGGACAGGAGGATCCTGGAGTCAAAGAAAGGGGGATCTGGAGGCTGGAAAATCCAGAATGACCAGAAAAGGGGGTCTCAGTGCTCAGAAAAAGGGGGTGAAGGGGGACCCTGAAATTATTAGGCAAGAGAAGGAGCAAACAATGGGATGAGGATCCAAAGTGCCGATTTCTAGAGCCAGGAGGGCAGGGAGAGGGCAGGGAAATGTCCCCTGGGAAACGGATCCTGGAGTGGATCTGCAGGTCAAGGCCAAAGTGGGAACTGAGAACAAGGATTTTGGGAGGGCAAGGTAGCAGGTTATGTTTCCTGTGGGAATAATTCCCTGTGCTGTCATTGCACCAGGCAGTTATGTTACGATACATGACATTGATCGGAGAGACGTCCTGACCTTTTATTCTACCAGGTGTATCTAAAGCACAGTTAGTGCACGTACTACAGTTAAACCTAACACAAAAGTCCATTTTTACAGACTCAAAAAGATCAAGTTCTTGGGGTTCTATTGTAGCAACTTTCTGTACTATAAAAGCTCGGGCAGGTTTGGTTGCATCTGATTTCCACTCAAGCACTCAGTGTCCAGAACTGGTGTGAGTAGCCCGTTCTTGAGCCAGTCCCGTATCAGCAGTCTGCTGTCACCTCACAAATTTGTCTGCATCTGTGGGAATGCCCACAGAACACGTCTGAGATGGGTCTGTAGGAGTTGCTGTAAACAGGCAAATGGTATCTTGCCCCGTGGCATTTGCTAAGGTAACCCAAACGTTGTGTTCTGGCTGGACCACAAACTCCTCTACTGTCCTCACCATCAGGATGCTGCAGGTGACAATGCAGGTTTGACACAGTGTGCTGGAAGCCATCACGGTCCAGAATCTGTGGAAACACAAGCATACCCTCGTCCCCAAGTTATTAGTGGAAAAGGACCTTTGCAATCTCCTGATTCTAAATCCTTTATTTCCCCCTGTGCCTTGGTGGGTTCCCCACTGGGGGTCTGTGTTGCTACTGAACTAAAATGACAAAATCATGGGAGGTCCATCAGAACTACCACACTGTACAAAATTTAAAACATACAATGTTTTAGCTAACTTTTCTGCTGATTGTACTCATTCCCCCTTTTTCTGTTTAACAAGCAAATCTTTTAAGAGTTGATGAGTGTGTTCAGCAATGGCTTGTCCATAGGATTATGGGGAATCTCAGTATTGTGATGAACACCCCAGTCCTGTAAGAAAGACTGGACTCTTGAAGAAACATAGTCAGGACCATGATCAGTTTGAATTCTTTGTGATACACCTAAGTAAGCAAAAGCTTCAAGCCAGTGGCAGTGTACATCTCGAGCTTCTTCACCTTTGAGGGCTGAGGCAAATATTGCACCTGAAAAAGTATCGATAGAAACATGCACATACTTAAAAACACCAAAGGAGGGGACGTGTAACATCAGAGTGCCACAATTCTAGGGCTACAAGACCTAAGGGATTAACCCTGAGAGCAGGTGCTCCAGATGCAATACCTTGACAGTCTGCACAGGCAGTAACAATATCTCTTGCTTGTGATTCACTAATTTTGATTTGGCATACCAGTGCTTTAGTATTTTGATGAAAAAAATGTGAGGGACAATCAAGTTTGTCGATAAAGGGAGGGTATAACTATTTCAGCAGCTGATGCCAAAGAATCAGCAAGGGCATTTCCTTCTACAACAAAACCAGGGAGTTGTGTATAGGATCTAACATGCATCACAAAAAATTGACAAGGACGCTGTTTTAATTCTGTTTGAAGCTGTTGAACAATTTTGTCAAGGGAGATTGGTCAACATGTTTCAAGTAAGCATCACCCAAGTGGGGTAAGAAACCTGCAATGTAATCAGAATCAGTTATAGCATTTATTGGACAAGTAGACCATGTTTCAAAAGCCCAAACTACAGCAATAAGTTCAACAATTTGAGATGATCTGTTTGCATGGAGAACTTCAGAACACCACTTGTCATTTTCTATCCATGCTATGGCAGCTTTTCCTGTCTTCCTGGAGCCATCTGTGAAAACTGTTTGAGCCTGGAGTGGTAAAGGGGTTGCATTTTGGTTCTGGTTGGATCTGAAAATCTAAATGTAACAATTTTTCTTTCGGTACATGATGAACAATTTGTCCTGAAAAACCCACAGCAGCCCACTGAAAATCATCAGAGGAACAATAAAATTGCTTTAACACAAAAGTCCTCTCCGTGGACTTCTGTTTAGGCTGGTGCCACACAGTTTCTGTGCCAGTGGGAATCATTAAATTGGGGAGTAAACAGGTCTCCCATTTGAGGCTCTCACGATTGGCCATTATTATTAAATAAAGCCAGAAAAACACAATTCCAAATAGGATGGGTTAAAGCACATGCCAAGGATAACAAACCAGCCAGAAACTGGAACCCAAAGGTGGATGAGTTAAGTAAAATCAGGGAGATAAAGATGGAATACTCTTTAAATCAGGAATGATGTCAATTGAGAGAATGGTTACATCAGAAATAAGGTCACACTGGTAAAGAAGCCCTTTTATTTTGCTGCATGGAGCAAAAGAGGAAATCTTGTGAAACTGTTCTTACAGAATGTCCTCAGGGGAGACTAAAATGGCAATGAGACCATCCTGTTAAAGTCCCACCCCTACACATCAGGAAAGGAAAAGCTTTATGGTGTCCATAGCAAATGGATTCCATTCGGGCCCTCAGCCCCTCGGCAGGACATGATCCCCCCTCCCAGCGGGAGAAGGAGCCTCTGGGCTGCTCACAGCAACCAAATGCCCAAAGGCCAATGGTCAGAGCACAGCACAGGCACTGTCATCTTGGTTCTCAGGTCTACCTACCTCTGACCACCCCATCCAAAGGAATAATGGCTCACATTTCTCCTGCAAGGAGGTACAAGGATGGGCCAAACAAGAAGGAATTAAATGGGAATTGCACACCCTATATTATTCCTAGTCAAATGAGATCATAGAAAGGGTCAACTGGCCTATTGAAAGAAAGCCTTAAACCCCCTGGCTGGGTGGGATGCTGTCTTAGTTTAGAGGAAAACTGAAGTGTCTCTCTGAACTAGGAATGGGGCCTCTTTCCCAAAATCCACCACAGCCTCTAAAATGAAAAGGCTTTAATCAGGAAATTAATAGAAAAGGATAACATGAGCCAGTGTGTGCCCAGGTGGCCAAGAAGGTCACAGGCACCCTGGCCTGGATCAGGAACACTGTGGCCAGCAGGACCAGAAAAGTGGTTCTGCCCCAGGACTTGGCACTGATGAGGCCACACCTTGAGAGCTGTGTCCAGTTCTGGGCTCCTCAGTTTAGGAAAGATGTGGAGGTGCTGGAACGTGTCCAGAGAAGGGCAACAAGGCTGGTGAAGGGTCTGGAGCACAAGTCCTGTGAGGAGCAACTGAGGGAGCTGGAGAGGGACTTTGGACAAGGACCTGGAGGGACAGGACAAGGGGGAATGGCTTCCCACTGCCAGAGGGCATGGTTGGATGGGATATTGGAAAGGAATTCTTGGCTGTGAGGGTGGTGAGGGCCTGGCATTGGTTGCCCAGTTCTATGATTCAATGACAACAACTCTTGCTAACTTCCTGTCTTTTCTACTCTCTCTGTTATTATATACTTTTCAGGCTTCAATAATTAATACTTCTAAATCTTTATTGGCAGGATGTTCAATTTTCTGCAACTTTTTCCTAATGTCAGGGTTACTTTGTCCCATAAGCAATCCTGCTAACTGTTGTTTACCTATTTCTGATGATGGTTCTGAATTTGGGTATTTTCTTATAACATCTCTAAGTTCATTCAAGAACAGTGTTGGGGTCTCATCCTGCCCTTGTTTTATATCATACAGGACTGCCCAGTTTACAGCTTTAGGTATAGCATTTTGCAACCCTAATAGAATGAGATTCCTATATTGAACCAGCAATTTATATTGATTAGAGTTATTTGGATCCCAGTTGGGATTTATTAATGGAAAATTTTCATCTAATATCCCTTGCAAGACCCCCGTGGCAATTTGTCCTTGCATGTGGTTTCTAGCTGTCTTTGTTATAAGGTCTTTTTCAGTCTCTGTTAACTCTGACAATATCAATTGTGTATCCATCCAGTCCACATCTTGGTTTTTCACAATTAATTCAAATCTCCTAGCTACTCTTTTGGGATCTTCTCTAAAATGCTTTGCTTCTTCCCTCCAGCTATCTAAATCCTTTGATGAAAAAGGCATTTTTACTCTTGCTGGATTTCCAGAGGGTGCTATGACCTAATGTAAGGGAGCAATCAGGTATTTGGATTTAGCCTTTGCTTTTCCTCCTGTTTTCTCCACCGCTTTTGTTTTTCCTGTCTGGCCATGGGTAGGGTATGTGCTGCTTACCCCCTCCTCTGGGCTATCAATACTTTCTGCAACACTCTCAGAATTTGTTACATCTCCAGATCTGTCTGGGCTCACTCCGGCTACCTCTGGTCTCTGGGGTCCATAGCAAGGCATCTGTAGTTCCTGGGGCTCTACAATACTTTCTTCATAACTTTCTCCCTTTCTTAGTTTTAAACAGCATTTCCAGATTTCACAAGAGGGGCAATAGCGCTTTCCTAATCTATTTTTCTGTTTCTTTACCAATACTAGCACTAAGGGGTTATGAGATGGGATACCTACTTTATAATTTTTCTGCCACTGGGATTTGTTGAGAAAAGGATAAAACAAATCAGCATACATTACTTCATTCCACTTATTTTCTCTTTTGAGAAATATTGTAAGCTGCAGAATGGTACTAAAATTAAAAGACCCCTGTGGTGGCCACTTTTCTCTGTCCTCCAAGATATATGGAGGCCACAAACTTCCACAATATTTCAAAAGCTTCTTTTTACTCAAATTTCCACCTGGAATCCCTCCCAGCTCCGTCCAGCACTTCAGTACACATCCTAGGGGAGTTTTGCTGTCATCAAGAGCTTATCAGGGCTATCACTCCGCATCATCCTCACCTGGAACAGGCCAGTGCTATTTCTAGACCGCCTTTTGCTATTGACGTACTAAAACCCCCTCTTTGTACTGTCCCCCCTGCCCCAGTCCTGCCAAGCTTCAGCTCCAAGTAAGCTTTGGCCGTGTGAATTTTCTCCCTCCAGTGGGGAGCAGCATCTCTGTATTCCTCCCATATCACCTGACCTTGCTCCCACTGCCCATGCACCTTCTTTTTTTGCCTTAGCTCCAAAAAGATCCCTGCCCAGCCAAGATGGCCTTGTGCAGGTGCAGGAGGCAGGCAGGGGTGTTGGATGGGCAGAGGGGCTGTGCTGGTGCTCGAGGGATTCGGGAATGCCCTCAGCTGGCTGCACTTCTGTATTGAGGAGTCCTGTTGGGAGGACGTGGGAAATGTTGAAGGCAGCACCTTGTCCACGGCAGGTAGTGTGGCCAGGTCAGTGTGTCTGTGTGTGTGTGTGTGTGTTGTCTCTGGGATATACACACTCAGCTTCAGGGCTGATCCTGCAAATGGGAAAACAACAGGCACAAGCATAGCCCTGGGAAGGAGACCCTGGGTCTTGTGGCATTGGAGACTGGGCTCCAGCAGCTGGGTGGGAGCATCCCCAGGGCTGCAGCTGCTGCAGTGCAGAGGAGGCTGGGCCCTCTCACCACATACCTTAGAGAAAGTCTCTTTGCTTCCTCCACAGCCATGGCTTTGCAGGAGGACACACGAGACAGGGATGGAAAGGCAAAACTCCTGGCAGAGGCATTTCAGGAAGAAGGACTGGAGGCTGGATACTGGCTCCCCAAAGTGTCCCAGATCCTGGGAGTACAGTGCAGAGAAGCCCTGCAAGGTCTGCAATACCAAGACTACCTTAATCTGGAGTGCAAAGTGCGGCAGCCCTGGGAGAAAAAGGCGCTCCAGAAACTCTTGAGAATAACAGATGACAAAGCAACTTCTGGGCAGCTGCAGAAACAGCACTTGGAGAGGACAAGGCAGAGACAAGGAGTGGCCATGGAAGTCCTGAATGAGCTGAGAGAAATGCTCAACAGCCACAGCTACAGCCAGGATGATCTAAGGCAGAAAGCAGAGGCTCTGTGGCAAGCCATGGGGATTCCCAAAGAGTTCTGTCCAGGGCCAGAGAAGCCCTTGGCAGATGTGCTGGAGAGCATCCAGAAGCAGCTGGAGCAGCAGGAGTCATCAGTGGGCAGCAGTGAGAACATCCCTGACACGGAGGTGCTGAGGCAGGCGTTGGGGGGACTGGCCCTGCAGGGCATCTACAGAACCAGCAGACCTGAAGATGTGCTGGCAAAGCGAGAATAGCTCATCAGGGTTCCTGAGGGGTTCCAGCTCGCCGGTCCAGAGCAAGGATCACTGCTTGAGAGGAAGGAGTTCTCCTCCAGTGCAGCAGAATCCACTTTCACCAAGTCCATGGAGCAGCTGGGATTCAGCATCTGCGTTTCTGCCCAAGCCCAGTTCTGGGGGGTTAAATTGGAAGCTAGTGTAGATCACAGCAGCTCCTCAGAGGACACCCACCAGTCCCACTCTGAGAAGAGCTACTTCTGCACCACCAAGTACCAGTACATCCCTCTGGCCTCCTGCTACTTCCAAAGGCATGAACTTTTCCTCTCGGACGCAGCCCTGCGGAAGCCGAAGGAAATGGAGCAGCTTTTGAGCCTCACTCGGGAAGAAGACAAGCTCACTCTGCTGAAGAGCAGGTGTGCGCTTCTTCCACGCCTTTGGGTCCCACATCAACCAGGGTCCCCTCCACTTTGGGGGGATATTCTGGTGGAAGGAATCTACAGAAGGATTCTGAGCCAAGCAGCAGGAAGAGATGAAGCAACAAACATCTAAAGCTCTGAACAGCTTCATCAGGGCAAGTTACAGTGGCTTTGGGGCCAGTCTGGGAGGGGCCGTGGGTGTTTCCAAATCCAGCTCACAGGCTTCTGTCCAGGGAAGAGCCAAAGAGGGTTCCCACACAGCAATTCAGCTCCACGTGGTCCACACCAGGGGCCCACCAGAGACTGATTCTCTTCCTCAGTGGAAAATGGGACTTGTGTCCAATAACTCCACGTGGTGTGTTATTGACCGTGGCTTTCAGCTGATCCCAGTGTGGGATGTCATCCTGTGCAATCATAGCAGGCATTTTCAGTCTGCCTCTCAAATGAGCAATGCCCTCAGAGCCATGTACAAAGTGCTGACCAATCAGAGCATTGACACCACTTTTGGAGAGGAACTGGCCAGTGCAGTGGAAGAGGCCAGAGATTTCGTGGAGATTGTGAAGACTTGGGAGGCGACGGTGGATGTAAAGAAACTGCTGATGCTAATGGATCTGAAACAAGATCTGAATGCAAAAACCAAGGACCACAATGTTTGGATCAACGTGTGTCTGTCAGACAAAGCCCTGCAGGACTTCCTGGTGAGCACAGTGCAGAGCTTGCACGAGGCACCTCCAAAAAACACCATCTCTATCAGGGCAATCTTGAGGAGCCTCCTGGATCCTCATATCTACTATGTCAAAGACCTCCCCAGGTCTTCCTTCATTATGCAATGGATCTTCCAGGCTGAGCACAGGCTTCCCAAAACTCCCAATGTCTCTGAGCTTGAAGAGCTCATCCAGACACTGCAGCAAATGATGGAGCACATCCAT
>JAWWLZ010000766.1:0-10426 GCA_035041345.1 Poliocrania exsul | reverse complement strand
CGGGGGGTTTATTGTCTCTGGTGCTCTGAATCCTCAGGCTACCAGCAAGCACAAGACTTACGCACTTAAATGATCTGCCTGAAATGCCTGCTAGCCATGTGATTGAGTAGGATCCCTCTGCCTTGGCCAGCTTTGTTCACAGCGAGTGTAGTGGATAAAATAACCATGTGCTGATGCATTTTGTACTCCAGGGAGAGGTAATCTTAGTATACTCGCAATATTTTTCTGCTGCATCAGGGTGAGTGTCTTCAGAGCTGGAATTGGTGAGTTAATAAAATTAGTACAGTACTTTATGAAGATATTTGTGATAAGAAGCATGAAAAATAAAACATCTTGAAATTAGAATTATGGCACAGCATTTTGAATAGTTAGGAAACTGTCAGTAGCGTGTACATGAGCAGGTCTAGCTCTGACATGGCACAGGCTAAAAATCATGAAAACAGAATTGTTTTAATGGAATATGAAGGTCTCAGGACATTACAAAATAGTTATTATAAAATACTGACAGCCTGGTTTGGGGTTTTTTTTATTTGAAGAAGCATTTTTCCTGAATGATACAACTGAGCAGAATTTAGAAGTTGAGCTTTGTCCATAAGTACAGCACTTGAAAAAGTCACAAATCTTAATTTTCACTTCCAGTTGTAATGCTTGTAAGATATATGTCTGTGGAAGACTAGATACAGAAATTGTTTCAGTCTGGGAAATGTACATATTTGTGGCAGAGTAATACACTAATAACTTGACATAATTTTAAGAAAATTGTGCTCTGATTTTTTGACTCCTGGGGGCAGCACTTATTACTGCTGCTTTCTGACAGAAGAAAAATATGGAAAGCAAGTGGTCAAGTACATTCGTATAATGTACAGAAAAACTAATTATTTTTAGGTACCTATTTTCTAATCAGAAGATAACATTACCTATTTTTCCCCCTCCTTTAACAGGAAGAACTTCCTTTAGAGTTTGAGGTGACCAGAATGAAAGCCAAATGGGAGGCTGAAGCTCATCTTCTTGAAATTACTTTCCACCATAAATGCACTAACAAGTTCAATGCATTTGCAATTCATGACTCAGGAGAAGAGAGAAAATACGAAGCACTATGCCTCAACAGGAACTACAGGAATGACAGGAAGCAGATTTGTAAGCATAAAATTAGCTCTTCTGTAATATAGTTGCGCTATTTTTGGAATATTTAAAGAAAGCCAATCTAGTTTTAGGATTGAGTGCCAGTAGAATTTTAATTACACTGTTTAGCTCCAGATCCATTGGTACTGTCTTTTGTATAAAGTACTGTGGCAGATAGCTGTAATCAGTGCTTGATTTCCATGTTATCCCCTAGGTACATAGAAAACAGTGCATTCAATACCATTGGCATCTACTTTATCACCTTCCTTCACTAAATCAAAGATAGGTTGTTCTACTTTTTTCTTGCCTCCAGCACCTCCGGAAGTGTCATTTAGTGATAATTTCACCAGATACATTTCCAGTAAATCTCTTTTGCTTCTCCCCTACTGTTCTAAACAACATCATCTTGGCAGATGGCTCCATACTATAGAAAAAATTGGAAAGGCAGACTAAACCAAAAAGCATTTTTAAATTGTGCTTTGAGCCTGTTTATTGTTTTTGTCTGTGTGACTGAGATGATCTGACCTGTTACTTCTGGACATTTTGTCTAAATGAACGCGCTCTAGAGGGGAGACTATAGTTCCTATGCAAACTTGTAACACAACATACAGTGACAGTAAGGTAAGGTAAATCTTAGAGAAATTCCTCTTTGTTGCCTTTTTTAAGAAAAACTTAGCTTCTGCAACTGTTTATTTAGAAAAAGTCTAAGCTATTGCTGATAAAATACATTACCAGTGTTCTGTGAGAAATAGGTATTTTTATTTTCTGTAATAGCCTGTAATATTTTTCAAGAAGGTATTCTTTCTACAGTACCCCTTCTAAAAAGACAACATCCTTTTTCAGACCTTGGTGGCAGATGTGATTATGTGATGAGGTTGTTCCTTGCTGCTTTCATTACTCTTAGTTTGTCTTTACTCTTACAAATTACTTCCTAATATGAGAGTTCCATTCTCCTTTTTAAATGATGTTCTGTCTACTGTTTGGCAGTTGTTTAATGTAAGTATTAATTAGCAATTGGGTTTAGTGCCTTCCTTCTATTGTTTCTGTAAGGTAGCCTAAAGGACAAATTCTTAACAAGTACTGGTTCATAGTGTTTAAATGAGGCTTCTAGTCATATGAAAAAAATATATTTAATACCTTATCCCATCCAGTCTTCCTCTTCTCTGTAAGGAAAGGATATCCCTATGATACGATTTTTCAGTTGCTCAAAAGCTGTAAATTTTCACTCCATTGGAGTGCAGATATGTCATAAAGCAGCATGTCACTATGCTCTTGCTCTGACAGTGGTTCCAAGCAGCATAAATTGAGGGAGTTTCAAAGGTGATGAGTTTCAGCTATGAACCGGTTGTTTTTTCACGGTGAGAGAGCTACAGGCCGGGAATGTCAATCAATATGATGTTCCTTCATTCCCCCTCCAGAAGCTATAAGCTTTATACCTTAGTCTGAGAGAACTCTTCCTCTCTTTCACTTGTCGGCAGAGAGCTGGAAGAAAATTGAAATTTGAAAGATAAGCTTCTCCTAAAAGACCAGTTGTGCTTTTAGCTCTGGAGGAAAATGCAGGCGTACAATCTAAAAGAATATGAGAAGCCTTTCCTATCCCTCCACAAGAAGAAGAGCTTTCTCTCCTAGTGCATATTGTGTGGTGAAAGGAATCTTGATATGTTTCATTTCTCAGCAAGAACTGAGAAGCAAATGTGAATTTTGATCATGAGTTTCAGGTAATGAGCCGTTGTTCCTTTTGGCAAGAGAGAGAGCTGCAGGCCTGGAATCTCAGATCAATGTGATCTGTCTTCCCCGTCCCTTTGAAAGAAGAAGCGTCTTCTGTCCTGGCATATTTGGTTTGTGAGAAATCTTCATGTGCTTCACTTCTTGGAAGAGAAGTGGAAAGGAAGTCGCAATTTCAAACATGGCTTTTGTGAGAAATAAAGAGAGAGGGTTCGTTGTGGGAGGTGTAGAATGAAGGGGTTTTGGTTAATGATAACAGTTGAATTAAAAGGTTCTGTGTTAATTGCTTTTTAGGAAAAGTGGAACTGGCCCTTTAAGGTGGGATTTTCTCCACATGCAGGTTAGACAGGCGAATTTGGCGGGAAGTCTGTGAAGCAGCGGCCTCAGCAGGGGGGCTGTTGCCAGGGCTTGCGGCCGGTGTGAGGGCCTCATAGGGCGACTGGACGCGCAATCTGCGTTGATGGTGCAGCAAGAAATTGCCCAAAGAAGGCAGTGAAGAAGTGAGGTGATGGTGTAACCTCGAATCAACGTGCAAGGTGCCAAACATGGACTACGGAGGGCTGGACTCCCAGAGGGGAGGGAAGGGGGCATGGCGTGAAGGAAATAAACTGGGGTAACCCACCACCTCCGTGTCTTCCCCGGCGACTTGGCTGTGGTGAGGCACCCTGTGCATGCAGTTTGGCCAATAAACCCTATTTCGCTTTGCTCCTTCAACTCGTCTCTCTAAAAATTCTTCAAGCTGAGGTTTTTCTCACAATTTTGGTGGCTCGTCCCGGATCCAAAGTCCACCGTCCTGGTTGGGGATTTGGTGAACCCCCGGAAGGCACGCCCCGCCGATTTCGGCGGTCCGAGGACCCAGGTCCTCTCCTGGGAGGGAAGCGACAGAGGACCCGAGACAGATGAGGCAAAGCAAAAGGATAAAAGAGGACTGGATCCAGCAATAGGGGAACCCATGGGCTACGAGGGAAAGAAACCACCTTCGGGAGTTTTGAGTCACCAGGATTTGGTGAGGCAGGGAGAACAATCCTCGAGCCCTACAGGGGAAAGAAAGTGGGGAGGGAATAAGAAGGAGTGTGCGTGAGTGTGCGAATGCGGAGCCCTTCTGGCTGCACTTCCGTACCCCGGAGATGGGCTTGGTCAGCGAAGGGGCAAAGCGATTCCAGTGGGATGGTTTGAGTGAGACTCCTCAGGGGAGGAGGGAGAAGGGAGGGTGTCCTTCAAAGCCGTTTTGGAGCTGTAAAGACTCCCGGCATGGTGCCTGAGGACCCATGAGGGGGAAGGGTGTGCCCCTGATAGCAGCAATTTATGCCACTAATCGAGCGGCTTTGGGAGCGGCACGAAAAGGCGCCGTACGAGCAGTTTGGGGAAACTGCGGGGGGGGGGGGGGGTTGTTCCCTTGCCTTTATCTCTGTGTTCTGGGGAGAAGGTTCCCGAACTGGGGACAGAGCCTCTAGGTTTGGTTGCTCGGTTACTGAGAGAGTCAGTGCCGGAGGGAGGAGTTTGATTGCTCAGTTACCGAGAGGGACGGTGCTGAGGGAGAAGTTTGAGGGCGTGGTCACTGGAGGGGTGGCGACAAGAGGTGGTGACGTCACAGTGGGCGGCGATTCAGACAGTCGGGGGCGTGTCTGGACCCCGTGGGGTGGAGACTCAGAGCGTAGGAACCGGTGGGCAGAGACTGATAGGTTCTAAACCCTAGGCGGGAGGGGTAGTACCTTGCTGGTACCCCGTCGGGCCCTGGTAAGGGGGAGATACCTACCCGGTGGTGAGCCACTGTTAGGCCCGTGATGGGGGATATAATACCCTTGGCAGTGGTGGACAGAGGCACCACCGATAACGTGTCTGGGCTCCTCCGAGAGGGGGAGATTACCGGGCTCCTCCGAGAGGGGGAGATTACGGGGCTCCTCCAAGAGGGGAAGGATAGTTGGGCCCCGTGGTGAGGGAGGTGTAATCCTTGCCAAGCCCTTGACGGAGACGGGTAGTGTCTCTGTCAAGCCTCATGGTGGGGGGGGGTATAATCCCTGCCAACTGGTAGGTTGTAGCGCAAGTGTGTGAATAAGTAAGATGGATTTGTCCAAAAGTAAGAATGCGGAGGAGGAATGGGAAGAAGAAATGACCATAGACAATATTCCCCCAGATAGTCCACTGGGACGAATGTTAGAAGCATGGCATAGGACTCCGTGGACTAGGGATTTGGATAAGGCAAAGATGATAGAATATTGTGTTGTGGAGTGGACAGAATATCCCATCAGAAGAGATGGGATTCGATGGCCTCCCTATGGGTCCTTTGAGTTCTGGCTGTGTCAGTCTTTGAATACCTATGTGCATAAGAAGTGTGCTCGAGAGGCTGCAGAAATTAGATATGCAGAATGCTGGATTAAAAGTGTTGGAATATTTGCGGTACGAGTGGAAAAGGGAGGCAGTGAAGGAGAGAAGGGGACAAGACCCAAGGAGAAGGGGACCGGATGGGACCCCTTGGAATATATGGAGAGTGAGAATTTGTTTAATGCTCCACCATATAACCATGAGGTGGAGAGGGGGCAGGATTTGGAGGAGGAAGCTCCAAGGCCCCCAAGAACACGGAGCGTAACTCAATGGGAACGAGAGAGAGAACGAGACCCAGAGCTGTATCCCCTAAGGGAGGTCCCCATGCAAGGAGCCCAAGGGGGAATCAGGTTTGTAAATGTACCTCTGACCAGCTCAGAGGTACAGGAGTTTAAAAAATCAATGAAAAAACTGTTGGAAGATCCTGTGGGATTGGCTGAGGATCTGGATCACTTCTTAGGGCCTAACATGTATACATGGGAAGAGATGCAGTCAATATTGACCATCTTGTTTTCAGGGGAAGAAAGAAAGATGATTAGGCAGGCTGGTGGCAGAGTATGGGACAGAGAGCACCCTGGCGGTGTGGAAGGTCTGAGGGGAGAGCACAAGATGCCTTTAGCTCGTCCCCAATGGGACCAAAATACAGTTGAAGGGCGACGGAGTATGTCAGATTACAAAGCATATATTATAAGGGGGATAAAGGAGGCAGTGCCAAAAATTAGTAACATTTCAAAAGCACTTGAGGAGCGACAAAGTAAGGATGAGACCCCTACTGAATGGTTGAACAAGTTAAAAGCTAGTATGCAGAAGCACTCAAGGTTGGAAATGGACTCAGCATCTGGTCAGGAGTTGTTAAAGATGATCTTTGTGACGTGGGCATGGCCTGATATAAGAAGGAAGCTGGAGAAAGTGGAGAATTGGCACGAGAAAGAGTTAAGTGAATTAGTGAAGGAAGCGCAGAAGGCGTATGTGAGGCGCGATGAAGAAAAGGACAAGAATAAGGCTCGAGTAATAATAGCTGTAGTATGTGAAGTGAATAGACAGGAAGGGGCTATGGGTAAGGATGTACTTGAGGATGAAATTGATGATTAGTGGGGTCAGGGGCTCCATTTAATAGGGGCAGGAACACCACAGTAGCCCTTGATAAATTTGAAGGTTGGGCCCCAAAAGGAGAAATTTTGTTCTTGGTAAATACAGGTGCGCAGTGCTCTTGTGTTATAAAGATACCTAAAAGTCTGAAGTTATCCAATAAGAGTGTGTGGGTAACCGGGGCAAAGGGGGAAAGGTCTGAAGTACCGTTGTTAGAAGAAGTTGAAATTAGAGGAAACGGAAAACAGGTGATAGGGAATCTATTAGTAGTCTCTAACGCTGGTGTTAATTTGTTGGGGCGAGATTTAATGGGACTGTTAGGAGTTGGAGTTATTCCAGAGGGAGATGAAGTAGCAGTGAAGTTATTTATGCTGGAAGAAAACTTGGGAATAGACCCTAGGATTTAGGCCGAGTCGGGAATAAGAGGGAAAATAAATATTAATCCTATTAGAGTAAGTTTGTATATGCAAAGGCCAGTAAAAATCCGACAGTCCCGTGTTGGCCTTGCCAAATTTGGACAAAGTTTTTAATTTGTTCGTGAATGTGGATGGTGGAGTTGCGAAGGGGATCGTGACACAAGATCACGGTGGGTCTAGGAGGCCAGTGGCCTATTTGTCTAAAATCCTAGATCCGGTGGTCAAAGGGTGGCCGGTTTGTGTACAGGCAGTGGCAGCAGTTGCTGAACTTGTGAAGGAAACCAGGAAACTGACGTTTGGGGCAAAGACGATTGTCCACACCCCTCATAATGTGAGGGCTATTCTGAACCAGAAGGCAGGGAGATGGATGACCAATACAAGGATATTGAAATATGAGGCCATCCTAATGGAAAAAGATGACTTGCAGTTGATAAGCAGCAGTACTGTCAATCCCTCACAATTCCTATATGGGGAAAGTGAAGGGAAAATGGGACAATTGGAACATGACTGCCTAGAGCTGGTAGAGTATCAGACCAAAGTTAGGGAAGATTTATTGGAGGAGCCAATTGGTGAGGGGAAACACTTATTTGTTGATGGATCAGCCCAGGTAATTGAGGGAGAACGAAAGAATGGTTATGCTGTAATAGACGGGGACAGCTTAGAAGTGGTGGAAACAGGGAAGTTGCCTAAAGCCTGGTCAGCTCAGACATGTGAAATCTATGCATTGATAAGTGCCATCCAAGCTGTTGGTGAAGGGGTAGGAACCATATGCACAGATTCCAAGTATGCTTAGGATGTAGTTCATGTATTTGAGAAAATCTGGAAGGAGAGAGGGATGGTTACATCCCAAGGGAAAGAGGTGGCTCATCGGGTAGGATTAGAACTGCGCCTCGAAAAAATCTTGGTATCTCTCCATATGAAATGCTGTTCAGTATGCCATACCCTCTGATGCAGGGACAGATGAAAACGCCCAGCTTGGAACTTGGGGAAAAGTGTTTGAGAGAATATGTGCAGGTGATATCAGCCAGACTGGAAAAGTTACGGGAACAGGGTCTGTTGCCTCAGACTGTGCAGGTTGAGGGTACGGTGAACAGAGTGAAACCAGGCGACTGGGTATTGATAAAAGCCTGGAAAGAAAAACCTTTGAGGCCCAGGTGGGAGGGTCCCATGAGGTATTGTTAATGATGGAAACAGCAATAAAGACCAAGGAGAAGGGATGGACTCATCATACTAGAGTTAAAGGTCCGGTAGATCCCATGGTGAATAAATCTGAAGACTAACCAAAGTTCTGTAGTTGACAGGTGACGAAGCAAAAGGAGAGAGACAAGAAGTCTCGGCTGAATAGCAACATGGGAAAGATTGCGATGCAAAAGGTAAGAAGGTATCCACTACCCCGGGAAACAGATTTAATTCGACTACGAGGAAGGAGGGCAAGGCTGGATTGACCTCTTCCCCTTGCCGCAAGAAGATACACGAACCTAGTGTTGGAGGCAACCCAATAGCCATGGTAGGCAAAAGGCAACGTCATACAGGACCTCCTTTGAGACTCTTAGCATTGTTAATATTATTAGCTGGAATTCTCCGAGTGACCAAAGGAAAATGTCACCAGTGTTACCATAGTGTTTATTATAAAGGCAGGGTAGTAAAAACCTTTAAGTCCCACACCCATATAAACCAATCTTGTTATGACTCACACTTGAAGGCTGGGTGTGAGGAGGGGAATGTTCCATACTGGATAGCTGAAAATCTGAAGTTTAAACCAGGAGACGAGCCCGACTAGGAATGTCCGCAGAATGAGAAACGGTTCTGCTGGCCCATTTATCAGGACAATGAAGCAGGGGAAACAGGAGACAAAATAAAGGAAACTGTGATAGTGACCAAGCCTAAACAAGAAAACAAGGGTAGCCTGACATATTTGAAGCAAGCAGAGGACGGTCTGCTGGAAGGGGGGATCATACAGTAAAAATTTGTTTGTATATTTAGCAGAGCATATCGCTGTGTTTGTGCGGGATTAATATTTCTCCCCTGTTTGATCCCTTGGGTTATGAAACTAATTGTATCAGTTATTCAAGGCATGCAAGTGGTCACGATGGCCAAAGGCTCAGCGGAATCCCAGGTCCAGAACATAATGATCCTGAAGGCAAGGACTGGTCAACCGAAAGAGCAGAAAAGTTTCTCAAAGTGTGTGAAGATGAGAGACGGAGGTGTGACAATGAAGTTTAGTACTCCGGAGACCCACACCGAACCCAATGATGAAGAGAAAAAGGGGGGATTTGTGAGAAATAAAGAGAGAGGGTTCATTGTGGGAGGTGTAGAATGAAGGGGTTTTGGTTAATGATAACAGTTGAATTAAAAGGTTCTGTGTTAATTGCTTTTTAGGAAAAGTGGAACTGGCCCTTTAAGGGGGGATTTCTCCACATGCAGGTTAGACAGGCGAATTTGGCGGGAAGTCTGTGAAGCAGCAGCCTCAACGGGGGGCTGTTGCTAGGGCTTGCGGCCGGTGTGAGGGCCTCATAGGGCGACTGGACATACCAATCCACATTGATGGTGCAGCAAGAAATTGCCCAAAGAAGGCAGTGAAGAAGTGAGGTGATGGTGTAACAACGAATCAGCGTGCAAGGTGCCAAACATGGACTACAAAGGGCTGGACTCCCAGAGGGGAGGGAAGGGGGCATGGCGTGAAGGAAATAAATTGGGGTAACCCACCACCTCCGTGTCTTCCCCGGCGACTTGGCTGTGGCGAGGCACCCTGTGCACGCAGTTTGGCCAATACACCCCATTTTGCTTTGCTACTTAAAATCGTCTCTATAAAAATTCTTCAAGCCGAGATTTTTCTCACAGCTTTCTCCTAAGGAACGCTTGAGCTTTCCAAGCAGAGAGAAAGCTGGAGGCCTGAAACCCGAGATGAAAAGGTTGTGCCTTCCCTGTCCCTTCACAAGCAACAAGCGTTTTCTCTCTGGGTACGGTTTGTCTGAGAGGCATATGCATATGTTTCACATGTCGGCAGACAACTGGAAAGCAAATTGCAATTGGAAAAATGAGTTTCAGCTACGAACTGGTTGATTTTTCACGGTGAGAGAGCAGCAGGCCTGGAATGTCGATCAATATGATGTTCCTTCATTCCCCCTCCAGAAGCTGTAAGCTTTCTACCTTAGTCTGAGAGAACTCTTCCTCTCTTTCACTGATCGGCAGAGAGCTGGGAAGAAAATGGCAATTTGAAAGATAAGCTTGTCCTAAAGGACCAGTTGTGCTTTTAGCTGTGGAGGAAAATGCAGGCGTACAATCTAAAAGAATATGAGAAGCCTTTCCTGTCCCTCCACAAAGAAGAAGAGCTTTCTCTCCTAGTGCATTTTGTGTGGTGAGAGGAATCTTGAAATGTTTCATTTCTCAGCAAGAACTGAGAAGCAAATGTGAATTTTGATCATGAGCTTCAGGTAATGAGCCGTTGTTCCTTTTGGCAAGAGAGAGAGCTGCAGGCCTGGAATCTCAGATCAAGGTGATCTGTCTTCCCCGTCCCTTGAAAACAAGAAGCGCCTTCTGTCCTGGCACATTGGGTTTGTGCGAAATTTCATGTGCTTCACTTCTTGGCAGAGAAGTGGAAAGGAAGAGCAATTTCGAACATGGCTTTCTCCTAAGGAACGCTTAGGCTTTCCAAGCAGAGAGAAAAGTGAAGGCCTGAAAGCTGAGATGAATAGGCTGTGCCTTCCCTGTCCCTCCACAAGCAACAAGCGTTTTCTCTCTGGGTACAATTT